>JBBPQR010000309.1:0-12961 GCA_038092615.1 Boletus sphaerocystis | reverse complement strand
GTTGGTATCTGAGAAGTTGAAGAGGAGAACCCTTACGGATCCTCGGTAATCGGAATCAATTACTCCTGCTCCCACGTCAATCATATGTTTAGCGGCGAGTCCGCTTCTAGGTGCTATCCTTCCATAAGTGCCTTGTTCCAAGGCGACGGCTATCTGTGTGTTGACTAGAATTTTCCCATGTCTAGGGACTATTGCTATCTGTGCGCTGTAAAGGTCTAGACCAGTGGCATACTCACTTCCTCTGTTTGGGAGATGAGCCTTTTCCAAGAGTTTCTTCACCCTGAGGGAGCGTGTGTTGATGACTGTGGCAATATGTTCTTTTGGTATTACTAATACTGCTTTGTTATCTTCGTCCATTCCTATTGTGTGATCTGCGTGTCTAGAGAGTGCATCGGCTTTTCCCATTTGAGCTCCTGCTTTGTGTACCCATTTGTAGTTAAAGTGAGTGAGATACTGCACCCATCGAGCCTGTCTACGGTTGAGATCTTGTCGTTGCATGAACCATTGCAGATTGGCGTGATCGTTCCATATCTCAAATTGGAGCTGTGCTCCTTCTAGGTAGTGGCACCATTGTTCTAGGCTTCTGATTATGCTTAACATTTCTTTGTCTGCTACCGGGTAATTCCGTTCCTCTGGGGACATAGAGTGGGAAGAGAATGCGACAGGGTGCCATTTCCCATCTTGTTCTATGGATAGTACAGCACCAGTGGCGAAGTTAGATGCATTGGTTTCTAGGTGGAATTGTTTGTCTATATCCGGATAGGCAAGGATAGGAGCGGTAGTGAATTTCTCCTTAAGGGTATCAAAGGTGCTCTGTTGACTTGACTCCCACTTGAACGGGGTGTTTTTCTTGGTGAGGTTGTTCAGCAGGTGTGCCACTTGAGCGTAATCCTTGATGAAGCGGCAATAGAAGTTGGCCAGGCCCTAGGAGCTTCTTACATTGCGCACTATTTTAGGTGTGGGCCATTTGGTAATGGCTTTCATCTTCTCGTTATCCATTTGGATACCATTTCTAGACACTGTCATTCCCAGGAATTCGACCTCGGTGACGCGGAAGCTGTATTTCTCAGGTTTGGCGAAGAGGTCATTAGCTTCTAAGCGATGGAGGACTTCGAGTACCACTTTGTCATGTTTCTTAATGTCTGGGGACTTGGTAAAGATCATGAGGTCATCAATGTAGACCACCATTACTCCTTTCATGTCAGCGAAGATCTCATTCATCATGGTCTGGAACGTCGCTGGGGAGTTACAGAGGCCAAAGAACATGACCGTGGGTTCAAATGATCCGTGGTGACATACGAAGGCAGCTTTCCATTCACTGCCTTCCTTGATACGGATGTTGTTGTATCCCCATCGGAGATCTATCTTGGTAAACCATTGTGCTCCTTTGAGCTTATTGACTAGTTGGGAGATCAGTAGAAGCGGGTAGTTGTTTTTCACTGTGTGCTCATTGAGATACCAGTAGTCCTGTACCATCCGTTTACACCCGTCCTGCTTTGGAACAAAGAAGACAGGTGACGTTTGTTCAGACTTAGAGGGACGAATATATCCTTTACTTAGCTGATCATCTATGAACTCTGACACTTCTTTTTGTTCTGTGGCAGAGAGCGGGATTAAGCGACCTTTCTTTGGTTTAAACGTGTCTTTGAGATCAATGGCATGGTCCCACAGTTTGCGGACCAGCATCCATTCAGACTCCTTTTTGGAAAAGGTGCTCAAATACTTATGGAACACTTTTGGGACAAGGGTTTCGGGTTGAGCTTCTTTGATAGGTTCTTCCTTAAGGGAGTTTATGTGGATCAAGGTGTCAATCTCTTTGGATTCAATCTGTCAGGAGAAGGGCAGCTTTTCCTGGAGTGCCTGGCAAGTCCAGGGGCAACGTGACATGCGGACCTTACCGGTGGGCCAGTCTATTTCAGGGTTGTGGTTCTTTAACCACATATATCTGAGTATCAACTGATTCTTCCCTGGATCTGTTACTTCGGCTAGAACCTTTTCCCTATGCCCTTGGAATTCTATGATTAGTTCAGCACAATGGGTAATCGATCCGGCAGAGTTAGCAGATCCGTCTATGTTATAGACGGGGATAGGCCGTAGGATGAGTCGTAACGGGATCCAGAGTTTTTCAGCATAAGTGCAGTGAAGATAAATATAGTTGGCACCACTGTCTAGCAGTGCTTTGGTGCAGAAATTCTTTCCATACTTTCCGGGGGTCTTGATGACTATGTCAAGACGGATGTCCCTTGGATCAAGGGTTCTTATGTGTGCAGCGTCTAGGATTGAAAAAGTGGAAGGGGTGTGAACAGAATCAAGTACCGGTGGGGAGTGTTATAGTTCTGGACCTCACGCTACGTTTATTTTATTTTATTCACTTCATCGTACTTAGCACTTTTCACTTTTGCAGTCACATGACTTAACACCTTTTAGGATCACATGACTTTTCACTTTTGCAGTCACATGACTTAACACCTTTTAGGATCACATGACTTTCCGCTCTTCTTCGTCACGTGACCTCACACATGACCGTGAGACAACACGTGACTCGAGTCCAGACCAAGTCCAGACTCTCGTCTATCTATGATGTCACACCTCACGGTTACCTTGCTGTTTCCTCATGTTTCCTTATCTTTGTCTTTCCCTCACCGGCCCTCAACTATTTAGGACTTAGATGACCTACCCTAAACCACCCTAGTATCATATATATACCGTTCCCTCTCGTCTTCTTTTCCTTAGTCCTATTCACTTGTCTACTCTCCCTTATGGGCCTGGACACTTTGATTACTACTCCTTTCCTTACTCTTGCACTTCTGCCACTTCATCCTCGTTATTGGATGCTACGCTGTTTCTACGTATCAATACCATCATCATCGTTCACCATCGCTCTCATCGTTCACCATCGCTCTCATCGTCGTCATTGATACTCGTCTTCAACAAATAGTCTCCATTAGTTCCCGCCTCATCCCTATGAGTACGCAGGTCTAAGTCGTCCAGTCTTCCATCCGGTTTCACTTGAATAGGACTCTCCTGTTCCTCGTAACATTCCCCTCCCTACCATCCTATGCGAACCCATTTCCTGTACCGAGCTGAACACCACCAGGAACTGAACGCACTCGAATTCTATCGCACGTACCGCCTTCACCAAGGAACCCTGCCACCTGCTCTATACACTCTTGAGGCGGAAAACCCCAACAATATCGACCCCAACGACCAATCGCCGGGTCCCTTTGAATTCCTTCACCACCCTGCTCCCCGCATTCCTATGCCCGAATCAGAGCAAGTTCAGGTGCCAGAACCCGCCGCCTTCCCACAGTTCTTTTTCATAGAACACCTCTCTCCCGCCCTAGCAATCGAGCCCACTCCTGCTCGCCGTCCATGCCAGCCTCGCGTAAAGAAGGCTAGACATCCACAATACATTCACCCTCAGAGGACAGTTCCTGGGGAGGTTCGCGTACTCCATCCTCGAGCAACCCTTCGTCGCCCATCCCAATTTCTCCAGTTGTAACTCCCCGCTCGTCCTCTCCTTCCATCCCACCTTCATCACCAAGAATGTCTAACCAACCCGCAGTCCCGACATGGCAGGACCTCATCAATACCATGCAGTTGATGCAATCTTCATCCTTCCCCACCAAGTTAATCGCCAAACCAGGCTACTGGGACGGCAACCGAGCCACCTATCGCACATGGTGGATCAAGATAGAAACGTAGGTCCAGTGCCATGACTCGCTGGACAACCGCCAAAAGTCTGCCACCGTCCTTCTCCGGATGACGGGCCACGCTGAAAACTTCGTGCGGATTACAATGGAGAAGTACACCGCCGGCACCAACAATGCCGGAGGATGGCCCAGCTGGGCTGATTTAAAAAAGGAGGTCGAAGCTTTCTTTAGGATCAATGTCCTAAAGGAAGAAGCATATAAAAACTTCGTCGGATTGCGCCAAGGATCGATGCCTGCAGAAGTATTCATGCAGCAATTCAAACTCTACAGGACCGATGCAGGAATCCCCGCCACTGCCGACAACGCCCTCCGCGTGTACAAGGAAAAGATGGACTACAATATCTACTTCCAACTTTCCATCTGAAAACCTGCCATTGCCAACACCCTCACAACGTGGCAAGCCAAAGCCATTGAACTCGGCAAAAAATTCAACAATATGCGCCTGGAGCGCAGTTCACGACCACTTCGGGAAGAAGGTGGTCGAGAACCAAGGTACACGGAGGTGGGACTCCAACCAGAACAAGGGGCCCCAATGAACACACGCGCCGTCCAATCCACCACGGAGACACGTAAGTGCTACAATTGCAACGAGACCGGCCATCTCTCGCGCAACTGCAAAAAACCTCGTCGTCCTCGTGGCCGCCCCGTTTTCGACCCCACCACTGGTCGTACCCGCTTTGTTCCCTGCTCAAACATCCACAAAATCAAACTCGCCCCTACCACCAACATCGCCCCTATCCCCTCCTCATCTGTGCCTTCAGCAGCGCTCTAATCTGCCCCGCCATGGCAGACAGAAGAAGCTAAGGCATTTTACTTTGATATGTTCATGGCACAAGCCTGGCAGCTACTGCCGAAGGACTTAAGGGAAAAGGCAAGGCTGAGTGAACCAGGGAGGTGCTCACTCGGCTATGGACCTATCTTCTTCTTTTTCTTATGCTTCATCTTCTTCTTCTCATAACCGTTTTGCTATCTTAGGGGAGATGGACGGTGGGTTGGTAGGCGATAATTCACCGAACTTTGTAGTATCATCAGTTTCTTCTTTGCCTTTGGAAGGAGTGTCTCATTTGAGTGCGGCGCCCGAAGTAAAAAATAGCATGCTTAATTCTCCGGAAAAATAAAAAATACTTCTATTAAATCTTTTTCTTTAAAATCCTCCCCAGCTAACCTTAACCATAGAGTCATCCCTGACGGCAACGAATTCGAAATCGCCACTAACGTCTACTTCAAGATAAATGAAAAATGGCAGAAAACATCTGAAAAAGCACTACTAGACTCTGGCGCCTGCCAGACATTTGTGGACAAAAAATGGGTACAGTTACTAGGTATCCAAACCAAAAAATTATCTCTTCCTCACTCTATCTCTAATGCCGATGGCTCGACGTCATCACATGGCAATATCACGGACTATGTGTCCATCGTTTTATCCTATCAAGGGCACTCTGAAGGAGTTGACGCCCTTGAGACAAATTTAGGCACTCATCATATTTATCTAGGCTATGATTGGTTTAAACGCCACAACCCCCTCATTGACTGGGTTGAAAAAACGATCAACTTCTGTCGCTGCACGCGTAACTGTGTTACCATCAATGCAGCAAATTTAGTTCACGGCATCTGGAATGCCTCAATAAAAAGGTGGCTCCTCAGTACCATGAATTTCTTGATGTTTTCAGCAAAAAAGAGTCACAACGGATGCCGGTCCACAAACCCTGGGACCACGCCATCAATCTCAAACCTGACTTTGTACCCAAAAGGGTCAGGTAATTCCTCTTTCTGACGCGGAACTTGAAGAAGTTTGTAACTTTATAGCTTCCGAGCAGGAGAAGGGATATATCCACCCTTCCAAGTCTCCTCAAACGGCACCAGTCTTCTTTATACCCAAAAACAGGTGAAAAGCACCTTGTCATGGACTACCGTTATTTAAACGAGGGTACAGTTAAAAACTCTTACCCTCTTCCTCTCATTTCCGCACTCGTCGATTGCCTTAAAGGTGTAGACAAATTCACCTGCCTCAACCTTAGGTGGGGATACAACAACGTTTGCATCAAAGAAGGCAACGAGTGGAAAGCCGCATTTGTAATGCCGCTAGGGGCCTACGAGCCCGTAGTAATGTATTTTGGCATGACTAACAGTCCGCCTACTTTCCAACAGATGATGAACGACATTTTTAACAACATGTACGCTGTCGTCATCATCTATTTGAACAATATGTGTATTTATACAAAGGGTAAGACCAACGACGAACATTCCAAAGTCATTAAGGAAGTTCTCCGCCGCTTGCGCGAGAACGACCTTTATGCTGAACCTGAAAAATGTGTTTTTAATGCTGACAAAGTTGACTTTCTCAGCATGACAGTATTTGCCGACGGAGTCGGCATGCAAATGAAAAAAGTGGACACCATCCTCGACTGGCCAGCGCCCACCAAACTGAAACATCTCCAATCCTTCCTTGGACTTTGTAATTATTACCGACAGTTCATTAACGGTTTCGGACAGATTGCCCGCCCCCTAAATGATCTTACAAAGAAAAACACGCCTTACACCTGGGGAGAGGCACAACAGCAGGCGTTTGACATGCTCAAAAAACAATTCACCACAGCACCGCTTCTGGCATACCCTGACTCTTCCAAAGATATGCGCATTGAAACAGACGCTAGTGATATCGCCACTGGAGCGGTATTATCGGTCTTAGGGGAGGATAAGTCTTGGCGCCCCTGCGCTTTTCTTTCACACTCTTTTTCTTCCGCCGAATGCAACTACCCAGTCTACGACAAGGAGTTGCTTGCGATCATACGCGCTCTCGAGAAGTGGCGTCATTATCTCATTGGAAAGGCTAATTTTGAGATTTGGACAGATCATAAAAATCTCAAATACTGGAAAAAGCCTCAAACACTTTTGGGTCGCCAGGCGCGATGGCATGAACTCCTGCAAGAGTTCAATTATACTCTGATTTACAAACCCAGCAACACGAACGGACGTGCCGACGCCCTCTCTCGTCGCCCAGACCATGGTGACACAGTCGATAAGTTAAATGAAAACATCATAGTTTTCCCTTCTGATGTTTTGCGCTCATCTTCTCTATCTATCCCGGTTGAACTCACCTCCCCAGACACCCATTTACCCTCAAAGGGCTCCTCATCTGTTATAGTTCAGGACCTTACGCTACGTACTTCCATTTTTCTTCACCTTATCAGACTTAGTCGTTTTCACTTTCGAAGTCACGTGACCAAGTCACCTGACTTACCCTTCCTTAGATCACGTGACATTCTGCTCTTCTTCGTCACGTGACCTCACATGTGACCGTGGGACAACACGTGACTCGAGTCTAGGCCCAGTCCAGACTCTCGCCTTATCTATGATGTCACGCCTCACGGTCACCTTGCGTTTCCCTCATGTTCTCTTATCATTTACATTCCCTCGCCAGCCCTCAAGTATTTAGGACTCAGACGACCTACCCTAAAGCACCTTAATATCATATATATACTGTACCTCTACGTCGTCTTTCCCCAGTCCTATTCACTTGTCTACTCTCCCTTGGGGGCCTGGACCTTTGACTACCACTCTTTCTACTTACCATTGCATTTGCCGTCTCATCCTCGTAATCGGATGCTACGTCGTTTCTTTGTATCAATCCCAACGTCCACCTTCACCATCGTCCTCATCATTGTCTACGACACCGACTCGTCCTCCGTCGTCGCTATCAGTTCACGCGTCCAACCTATTTACTAGGTTGTACTTGTTCAGGTTCTCAACCGGTTTCAGGACTACCGGTATCTCAATGAACACACAGTGAAAAACAATTACCCGCTACCGCTGATCTCTCAACTAGTTGACAAGCTCAAAGGAGCACAATGGTTTACCAAAATAGATCTTCGATGGGGATACAACAACATCCATATCAAGGAAGGCGATGAATGGAAAGCCGCCTTCGTATGTCACCGTGGATCGTTTGAACCAACAGTCATGTTCTTTGGCCTCTATAACTCCCCAGCTATGTTTCAGACCATGATGAACAACATCTTCGCTGACATAGAAGGGGTAATGGTGGTCTACATTGATGACCTCATGATCTTTACCAAGTCCTCGGACATTAAGGAACATGACAAAGTGGTACTCGAAGTCCTCCGTCGCTTAGAGGCTAATGACCTCTTTGCCAAACCTGAGAAATGCAGCTTCCGTGTCACCGAGGTTGAATTCTTGGAAATGATAGTATCTAGAAATGGTATTCAGATGGACAATGAAAAGGTAAAGGCCATCACCGAATGGCCCACACCTAAAACAGTACGCAACGTAAGAAGTTTCTTAGGCCTCGCCAACTTCTACCGCCGCTTTATCAAAGATTATGCTCAAGTGGCGCGCCCACTTAATGATCTTACCAAGAAGGACACTCCGTTCAAATGGGAAGCAAGTCAACAAACTGCCTTTGACACGCTTAAGGAAAAGTTCACTACCGCTCCTATCCTTGCCTATCCGGATATAGATGAACAATTCTGCCTAGAAACCGACGCATCTAACTTCGCTACCGGTGCTGTACTCTCCATAGAACAAGATAAGAAATGGCACCCAGTCGCATTCTCCTCCCACTCTATGTCCCCAGAAGAACAGAATTACCCGGTGGCAGACAAAGAATTGTTAAGCATAATCAGGAGTCTAGAACAATGGCGCCATTACCTAGAAGGGGCACAGCTCCAATTTGAAATATGGAACAATCATGCCAATTTGCAATGGTTCATGCAATGGCAAGATCTCAACCGTCGACAGGCCCAATGGGTGCAATACCTCACCCGCTTTAACTACAAATGGGTACACAAAGCAGGAGCTCAAATGGGAAAAGCTGATGCACTCTCTAGACGCGCAGACCACACAATAGGAATAGAAGAAGACAATAAAGCAGTATTAGTAATACCAAAAGAACATATTGCCACAATCATCAATACACGTCCCCTCAGGGTGAAGAGACTCTCAGAAAAGGCTCATCTTCCAACCAGAGGAAGTGAGTACGCCGCTGGTCTAGATCTTTACAGTGCACAGATAGCAATGGTCCCTAAACATGGGAAAATTCTAGTTGACACACAGATAGCCGTTGCCTTAGAACAAGGTACTTATGGAAGGATAGCACCTAGAAGCGGACTCGCCGCTAAACATATGATTGACGTGGGAGCAGGAGTCATTGATTCTGATTACCGAGGATCTGTAAAGGTTCTCCTCTTCAACTTCTCAGATACCAACTTTGAAGTAAAAGAAGGCGACCAGATAGCTCAGCTCATCATTGAAAGGATAGACATACCACCTATTATCGAGATGGATTCTCTAGATGAAACAGATCGTGGACATAGTGGATTTGGCTCTACAGGAACATCTATTGCCACCACCACTGTCCATCTTGCCACTGACGCCGAAGAACTACTCTCACGCATTAAAACCACTACCATAATGCTCAAAGAGTCCGAAGTGCTGAAATTAGAAAGTCAAGGAATGACGTCTACCAAAGAAGGAACACTCCTAAACGATCAAGGTCAGATCTTTGTACCAGATCATGATGACCTCAGAATGGAAGTAGTGCGCTTACACCATGACACACCTATCGCTGGATATCCTGGAACAGAAAAGACCCTTGCCCTCATTAGGAAACATTATACGTGGGATGGTCTTTTCACTCTTGTCAAAAATTACGTTAATCGGTGTGACCGCTGTGCACGCTTCAAAGGCACCAATCAACCTCCCTCAGGAAAGCTCCTCCCCCTTGAAACCCCAAATAAACCATGGGAAGACATTTCGGTTGATTTCACTATGGACCTCCCATTATCTGATGGTTACGACTCCATTCTCGTCATAGTTGATCACTTCTCCAAAGAAGTCATGTTTATACCATGCCATAAGACCACTTCTGCCATGGACACCGCCCGATTGTACCTCCATCACGTATGGAAGAATCATGGGCTTCCCCGGAGTATCATCTCCGATCACGGTCCTCAGTTCGCTTCCACAGTCATGACAGATTTATGTAAATGCCTCGGCATTACACCTCGACTCTCCACTGCATTCCACCCGCAGACTGATGGACAAACAGAACGAATGAATAGAGATCTCCAACAGTACCTCCGCCTGTTCGTGTCGGATCAACAAGATAAATGGGTAGATTGGCTTCCTATAGCCCAATTCTCCTATAACTCCAAACAGCAAGCAGCTACCCGACATTCTCCCTTCTCCATCACGCGCACTTACGTACCACGCATAGGAACCAAACTAGCCACTGTCTCAGCACTGGCAGCCGATACCTTCGCAGCCTGCATTGATGACGTACTCACCAAAACACAGGAAAACCTAGCTAAAGCACGCGATGCCATGAAACTCCAAGCTGATAAACACTGCTCAGCATCACCATCGTACTCCGTGGGAGACAAAGTATGGCTATCTACCACTAATCTCCACCTTACCCGTGCTTCTCGAAAATTCAGTGAGAAATGGCTTGGCCCTTATGAAATCACTAAACTTGTTGGCACCAATGCGCTGGAACTCCGCCTTCCCCATTCTATGCGAATCCACCCTGTTGTTAATGTCTCACGTGTCAAACCCTACTGTGAGATACTTCCGGGACAGTCCATCTTTCGCCTGGGACCTGTCACAGTCACGGAAGATTGTGACATAGAATATGAAGTGGACTATCTGGTAGATTTGCGCTTCCGCCGTAATCAGCTGGAATACTTGGTTCATTGGAAAGGGTATACTGATGAGGATCACACATGGGAACCTCTTGCTAACCTAACCGGATCTAAGGACGCTATTGCTGATTTCCATGCCTCTCACCCTGCCGCTCCATGCCGTATCCACATGCTCCAACATGATTTCTTGTCATCTTTCACCGACTTTGGTGTGCCTGCCGTGGAAATGCCATCACATCTTTTGCCATTCAATCGCCTGGAAGTCAATTCATAGAGAGGGGGTAGTGTTACGATCTCTCTATTTTTCCCCTATTTTTCCATATTTTTCCCTATTTTTCCTGACTCGCTATGGTCACTTTCCTTGCTAGCCCCTATCTCTCAATCACACCCGCCATAGCTTGTCCACAAGTCTACTAAAAGCCTGCCCTGAACCAGTCATGTGACTTGCACACAGACCAACGGATCTTACCTGAAGGCTGTACCAGATCATAGCTGCATGTCACACAGCCTCCTTAAATCTTTGCTCATAGCCTCACACAGCCCACACAGCAAACATAGCTCGTATAGCATTTGGCACTACCTTATAGCATAGCCTTGCGCCATGGGTCAAGGGTATATTCTTATATAGGTACTGTACAGTTCTAGACACCAAACATGTACACACACAGTAGGATAGTATATAAGGCTCGCTGCCACTCCAGAGAACCTCAGTCTTGTTCTCTTGGAGTTCTCCCAACTTCATACCAGTCCTAAGGCTTATACTTGTCTAGCAAACGCTTGCTCCATCGGTAAGGGGTTGGCCGTTTCACTTCACAGGTTCCTCATTGATCTGCTTCATTGATAATGTCACGGACGTTGTCACAGAGTGTGACTAGCCTTCTGATCCCTCGGCCGCGCAAGCGCCAGTCAGTAGCACTATGGAGGAAAAGGGCTGGCTGAGAACCGTTGCATAATGGGCCAGTCAGTGAGACGTATGCTTACATGGTACACTGGTGAGGCGGGGGTTTCGCTGACTGCGTGACCCCCATTTGCTGGATCTGTGAGGCTAATAAGGTCAGTTGTTGTTGGAAAGTGGGCTGAGACGGCGGCATAGAGCACGGGGCTGCTGGGGTAGCCATGTCTTGAGAGGGGCTCCTCTCAAACAGCATATGAGCGTGACTGTTGGCAGCAGAGTTGGCAGCAGAGTTGGTCGACATACTCATATGTTGGAAAACTGATCAAGGCCGACCATTCATATATACCAGAGAGCCACCATTTCCAGCCGGTACACTCTAGGCGCAAATTTTGTTCCGTTAGCCTTCTGTGGATTGATTAGTGAATAACCAATAACACGTATATGGATGCATCATTTGCAATCTTCTGTGACATGGTCTAGCTAATCGTTATGGCTATAGAATAAAGCAGGCACTGATGAAATTAAAAATGTGGTCAGTGCAGCTGGTATCACCACATAGAACAGCGCCCACTTAGAACTGTAGTCACTATACTCAGTGACACGACCTACCAAAAAAAAAACGGGTGACATGCCCAGCGTCACAACATAGAACAGCACCCACCTAGATGCTCCATCTAGACCTTTCGTTCCATGCATCACCATGGAGAACGCCGAAATTCGTGCCCCCCGATGTAGATGA
Organism: Boletus sphaerocystis; assembly: GCA_038092615.1. Classification (NCBI taxonomy): domain Eukaryota; kingdom Fungi; phylum Basidiomycota; class Agaricomycetes; order Boletales; family Boletaceae; genus Boletus; species Boletus sphaerocystis. Next base: position 955 of record JBBPQR010000309.1, on the reverse strand, counting down.
CCACCTTCCCTACATAACCTAAGCAGCACTCCTGCAGAACTAGACCGAGGGCTGCAGGGTATCCTAACGAAAAGTGCACCCTCAGAATAGGTGGTCTGATATCAGGGGTATTGGACATCACTAACAAAAAACTATAAGAATTGAGTGCGGGTTGAGGTTTACTCAGCTCGTGGTGTCCCTCCAATATGTGCTTACAAATTCCTGCCTTTCCCATGGAGATTCAACGAGCGATATTCTTGAACCTCAGATATGAGAACAATGTGCATTCCTATGTGCACATTGCAAAGCATACACATTTATGGTGAGTGACACAGTTAAAATGAGACATAGAACTGACCTTGGACAGGCTCACGCCCTACGTGTACCAGAGTTCACCTGCACCAAGAGGTGACAGCTATTGCTTTCCTCAGCAGTCTGAGGGGGACCACGAACACGCCACTTGTGGCTGACTTATCCATCGGAATGTCTGTGCCGATCTCTACCATCGTGCGTCTCCTCATGGTGTGCAAGTACCTCACAGAATTGACATTGCAATTCCCCTTCCACTACATCCCTAACGCGACACAGAACTCTTTGTTGAACCCTCTGAATGGGCTGCAGCAACTCAAAGGCCTGTACATTGCCTTAGCTGCCATACCACAACAACATTTTATATTCTTACCATACTTCCAGCCTTTCAAATGGGTCACCCACCTCCATTTGCAAGGCAGCCCGGTCAGTCGCATGGCCGTACCACAGGGAATTGCGTTACTCCCACACCTGACCCACCTCTCTGTTGCGGAGCATCACTTCAACCTTAAATAAAGGTCTGCCCATCAAGGGCGATGGTGAAGTCGATGATAGAGGAGTTGCATAGATGTCGTAGAGAGCCTTTTACAGTGGCATAACTGGCAAAGAGGGAATAGCCCTCCACTGTGATGCCCAGGCGGTTCAGACGTAGGGAACCGGGTAAGAA
>JBBPQR010000308.1:0-12985 GCA_038092615.1 Boletus sphaerocystis | reverse complement strand
CGGCTTCGCTCGGCGGAGGTTTGCAGAAGTCCACGGATGGAATGTGGCCTTTAAGCGGTGTTGCCAGAGTTTGTTGAGTGTTGACCGCAGCACATGGTACTTCGGAGATTCCTAACCAGCGGAATGACTGGGAGATGGAGTCCGAATGATTAGATTTCGATCGTGTCAGGATATTGTCATGATCGCTGGGCTCGATGATGATGATGATGACCCAACTTCAACTTCAAGTCGGAGTAGTAATCGAATCTCGGGTGGCAGTGTTTGGTCCATTTTTTCATATTGTAGAGACAACGTTAAGATTCTGCAGTCATGACGTACCTATATTCCTGGACCCAGCCTGAGAGGAATAGAACCAAAATTCACTATGTACAGATAAACTAGATGCTTTCCCCGGGGTCCAGCTAATCATCTCAGCTATCAAATACTGTAATCGCAGCTATACTCGTCCCTCTGCACTAGTACACCAACTCTACAAGCATCGGATGGTATTCCTTTCGAACCCCTCATGGCCTGGTTGTTGCAATAGCATCAGGGAAGATTCCAAAAGCCGCCTGGACCACATATCCTTGACTTTCGGGCACAGCGGTCGCATAGCTAGTTGTGCAGGGACCCTCATCTACCCAAACACCTGCGGGACCTGTCATATGATGAGGGTGTCAATTGCCAGGTATGGTGCGAGGCCAAGTTCATGTATGACATACCCCCGGGAACGTCATTATATGTCCACCACTGCGCGGTCCAGAGATTGCCACTACGATTTCTTGGTCAGTATGGCAAGTACCTTTGATTTATGACACTACCGTCCTACTTGTATGTGACTTGGTCACCGCCCACATACTAGCGATGGAAGGAATTGTCAGCGAAAATACATGTTGCGAAATACCAAAGGTATGGCATACAGCAACATCTGATTGCCACGCCGGGACTCCAGCGCAAGAACCTGTTCCGGTAGTTGTGGTTGTAGCAACACTTGTGGTGGTCAGCGGAGTAGTCGAAGTAGCAGGCGCGCTCGTCGTAGCTGGAGTTGTTGATGCGACGGTTGTAGTCGTAGTCGGTACACTTCCTCCACCAGTCAATGCGTTTTTCACAGAAACATCATACCTACTATTGGCTATCACCCCGGTCAGTCAGTCCTATCAACGATCACAGTCCCGTCCGATTGGAAGCAACACGAACCATAGGCTTGGGACATGTCCCACAGCATCACACCACCAAACGATGTATAGTGGCTTTGTGTCTGACTAATGATGGCGGCAATCGTCGAAGCGGCGACATAACCCGACCCTGCTGCACTAGAAGACGCAGGAGCACCGATGAACACCTTCACATTCGGGTTTGGAGACACGGTCTTGGCCCAATTATCCCTGTTTCATGGATGAGATCCCCCGGACAGAGAATCATGCTCAACAATTGATACCATGTGGCAAAGTTCCAGTCCTAGCGTGAGGTCAGCATCCACGGCACATATACAGTGGTTGGCAATCACCCACATTCGGATTGTTATAATTGTTGAGCCCACAGTAGTTGTTGTCTACGTGACGAGTGAGCGAGAGATTTCAAAAAACCCTATGACTTGCGATACTCACAGAACTGGACAAACACGGCGTCAAAGGGCACCGCGTTTAGTGTATTACCAATGTATGCATCTGGATAGGGACACTGAGGGGCTGTAGAGAACATTAGTACCATGGTGTGCGGACTCGAAACCCTTTGCTGACCAGCAGTGATGTAATATCTTGAGGAGCCACGATCGTGAGAAGAGACACATCCAGTGAAGTAATAATAATACGAACGACTTGCTGCCACCATCCATCAACTGACGAAGGGTCGTCAGGAACGCCGTGAATCCCGTCTGCGTTCCGCCCTCGATGTCCATATCAATCCTTTTTGGCGATAAGCCACGGGTGACACCGTGACTACGAAGGCTTACCCGTCCAACACCGCGTCACCGAACGGACGGGTAGTGCTCGTTCCGCCAAGGAAGAGGTCCCAGATGATCTGCGCAAAAGCTTCACCTTCAGCATCGTCCACGAAGGAGGCCGAGCCAGTCGCTCCGCCAAGTGAGATGGTCACGATCTTTCCCGCAGCTTGGCAAGTCCGAATATCCGACGCGAGGAAGCTGCAATTTGGAAGTTGAGTCCCAGGGAACGCTCCATTAGAGGATGTGCTGCAAGTCTACGAGAAACTGTTTGTCGTGGGGGGGAGTGGCAGGTTTGGACTCACGTTGGCGAGATTCACGGACGGTAAACCGCCTGTCGTATTGAATTCGTCCAGAAATGCCATTGGGATGATGTCAGCGGTAGAGCCGCTCTGCCATTAACGGCGAGTTGGGCAATCTTGGTGAAATGGATATGCAATTAGAACCCACTTGGCAATAGTACGAGATGGGTTGTTGCCAATTGGCAGTGTCACTTGGATTTGTAGCGCCGTATGAATTCTGGCCCCAGTATCTAGAGCGTCATACAGGCTCAAAGGAACAACGGAGAGAACGGGCATCACAGCTCACGTTGCCAGCTAAAGCGAAACGTGAAGACGAGAAAATTGCCACAGATTAATGACTCACGTTCGTGTTCACAGACAGGTCGAATGCCCCAACCATATAGAGGGACCGAAAGAAACCCATAGCCAAAAGCTGTGCGACGATATGTCTCATTGGTGAGGGAGGCGAGAACGAAAAACGAGACATGGTTGAAAGCGGGAGACGGACGTCTTGTTTAAAGGATGAGAGCTACACGTACCTCACCTCAGGCTTTTATCTTTTCCGGGAAAGCAGATATTGGGTGAACTTACTAGTACGCATTAGTCGCAAGAAGCTCGTCTGTCAGTTGTTCGCTGACGGCCGCAGGAAGCAGAGGAGGGGATGCTTACACATTCGTCGATATCCTATAACATATCGGGCATATACTACTAGTAGTACTGGCTTGGATAGCGCGTGAGACTAGTCGAGAGTTTGGTCACCGTTTTGGTACGTTGCATCCCAGAATAACCGAGGACGGCGAGTATCTGAGCCCTGAGCAGCACTCCACCCAGAGCGCTCGCTTAAGGGAAAGCACGGATGGTCTAAAACTACCGGAGGATTTATCAGTGTCCACATATTCTCATGGTGTTGTACCTGTTTCACGGACTGTTGAGTACAGCTGGCTGAATCAGGATCGTTCCGAGTCTGACTGAGACGCCGCAGGACTTTGTTTACTAGTATATGGTATTGGTGTCCACTGAACAACGCAACTTCACTGTTACCATCATGATCGACAGCCAGATTGCCACTACCGAAATGCCGACAGCCTATGTTGAAGGCCCTCTTAACGCGGCTGGGATTTGGATCTGAACAGTTGAATTGGTAGTGTCCCCTCGCCGTTTCCCTCGTGCACACCGCGGAACAGGGAGAACCTTCATTAATAATGTACCGCCGGACCTCAGGATCACCCATTGCATCAAACGTGGTTCTATCTGGACGATGATACCGCATATCGAAAAGAAGGGCGCCCCGATATCGAAAACAGAATTCGTCGTGTGCGGCGTACCCTCAGGATCACATGGTTCAGTACCTTGACTGAGTGACCAATCCGTCTATCAGCGGGTGGTTACCAGAATATTCCGTGTCCTGGGTTTCTGCAAGGGAACATCAAGGCCCTTGGTAAGTAAGGCAAAAGATGCTCCTGAGCCAAAAATATGCATATCAAACCTCACTAGACAGTTGACAGGGCTTTTGCGTTATCGTCTGACGTACGCTGCTACATGTCTATAATCCCATTGGCTTTTCAGAATGTTTGTGTATAGTGTGCCGCCCAGAGAACAGAATGCAATATAACCCCCTGGCATCTCAATGCTAGGAACAACTAGCTATCGTCTCCCTAAAGCGGCCGCTGACGTTCAGCCTACACGAAACAGCAGGCACCTTTCCCACAGGAACACCGTCGCTCGGCTCAGTCCCATCGGAGGCCGCGCCCATAGCATACGCCGATCAACAAACAGTTCTCATTTACGCCAATACACCCCTATTGCCCTTGAAAATAGTGTCTTATTTCGGGAAAGTCCACAATGAACGGAATATGGCCCAGTGCTACCATTGCACCACTTCCTGGGTTATCCCAGCAATGTGCCTTGCTTCATTTGCCTTTTCCAAACCAGTACGGTCCAGGTAACGGCCGAATTTCACATCTTCGCTCAGGCACCCGTGGTAGAGCCTAGCATTGGTTTATTTTCGGTCTCTTGTTATCACGCTAATGCATCAATCCAGCAACCACGCTTAGCGGTTAGCATCTCTCTGCCTCTCTTCATAACGAACGAGGCTGAGAAAAGGAGGGGATATGATGATACAATGATGATAACCACTTCAGTCCATACTCGTCTTCAGTCTCATCAAGCGAGTCGTGTGACTGTCTAGCGTCATGCGCACGAAACCGGTACTGAATGCCAGCCGTCGATATTAGTGTCCGTACTTAAACGAGAACCCACCACCCCGTCCACCGCTTTGGAAGAACTGCGAGAACGGGTGCTCGCCACTTCCTCCAAAGCCGCTGTAACCCCCCGGGAAACCACCCTGGAATGGGGTACCTCCTTGGGAGCTCGAGTCGTTCGGATCATCGCCATTGTCGAAGCGCTGGCGAAGTTCTGCGGATTTGGCGAACATTAATACTTGTTTGCTTATCAACCAAATTACTAATAGAGAGGCTTACCAGGGTTGCTGAGAACTTCATATGCTTCGTTGACGGCGGCCATCTTTGATTCTGAACCACCCTTGTCAGGGTGAGCAATCATAGCGGCTTTACGGCTGATTCTGAGGTGAGTATGCATATTCATTCAAACAGAAAGAAGTGAATGCATACAAGGCTTTCTTGATAGCCTTGGCATCGGCATCTCGTGCAACACCCAAGACCTTGTAATAGTCTTTTTGTTTCGACTGCTTCAGCAATCGCTGGGCTTTCTGCAACCGACCGAGTACCTGAATGACATACACGTTAGCAAATGATCAATTCCAAGAAAATGATGAGGCGCTCACATCGCGGTCGCTCCTGCCACTACCTTCTGCTGCCCTCTCGAACGCTCTGACAGCATCCTCCCACTGTTCGCGGATCAGCAATGCCTCACCCTTCCCTACCCACCCGTCAACATCTGCACTGCCTTCCGACATCATTTCAGTGGCAGCCTTGAGAGCGTCCTCCGACATCGCCAAGAGTGCATCGCACCATACTTCGCCCTTCTTTGGTAGATTCAACTTGATATACGCACGGCACATCGACCGTAAGATATGTGCACGCCGTGGACTCGAGAGTCGCACGTCAGGGATGGGTATAGAGGAGGAGGAAGCAAAGAGCTCAGGTGAACCGTGTTTCTCCAGTGCACCCTCAAACGTGGATGCGAAACCGTCCCCTGGGAACTCTTTTGATGGACCAGCGACGTGTTTAACCACGCCCATCCAGTCGTTGTCTTGAATGTGTTTGTCGAGTTTAGTAAAACCCTTGTCGAGAGTCTTGACTAGCCTGTGAGCGGGCTTGCAAGAAGGTGAGTCCGGATCTAGATGTAGACATTGTTTAAGAGGGGCAAGATGAGAGGTATGCGAGGAAGTAGATTGCGAAGGCGGGAGAAGGAAATATGCCAATCGGAATATACGCATCAAGAAAGATGTGGTTGGTTGGGAGAGATGCGACAGTCGGCTATAGGCACATAACTCAGCAATCTGACAAGGTAGAGATAGGTCACACTGACCTCAAATCGACGACGGCTCCTTGTGGGTCGCCTCCTGCGAGACTACATTCGGCACGAATTCGACGGATGTCAATGCTGTGACTTGCTACTCTGAGAGCCTGCGTCGCCGTCTCCGAACAGACTGTCCAAAGTTGAGCACGCTTGGCATTGTTCGCTTTCTTCGCGGCCGTTTGGGCTTCTTTAATGTCGGCCATTAGTTCATCGACCGCAGGACTACCGGGAACCTTGGATGCATAGGTATCGAGGGTGCTTTGGGCTTGAGCAAAATCTCCATCCTTGGTGTAAATCTTTGCCATCATCATGATTGCTTTATCGAATTCGCCAGAAGTTAACTCGAGAACCTTGGAGAAATCGTCCAAGGCACTGGAATGTCTGCTGAGCGAGAAGTATGCTGTAGCGCGTTTGTAGAAGAGAAGATAGTCGCCCGGAGACAGCGAAATGGCGTCCGTGTACGTCCTGGCAGCATCACTGAATTGACCAGCAGAAAGGAGGGCATCCGCACGAGCGATTAGAGGTTGCAGGTTGGGGTGGGCAATCGAACCGGATGAACTCGATGGTTCACCGAAGACTGGAGAGACCAGCAACAAAAGACCAGCAAGTGTAGGTAGCCGCATCCAGCTAATATTCGTAGATGGAAAGCAGAAAGACAAGGGTTACCCAGTCGTCGTTGTGCGTCAAGTTCAACTTGAACATTCCTGCTTGGGACACGTTCACTCTCCCACGACAACCCCATCTTAGGGTTAGGGTTCGTATCTAATATATAGGTTTCTCCCCAGACAGAATTTTGACCAGATCACACAGATACGACGGTTGAACGTGGAGTGGCTGGGTGCGGGACAAATTTCCAGGAAACAAAAGCGGGAGAGATACTGCATGTTTATCGAATGCTTTTTTTTTTCTTGTCGCGTCGTTTATCGTACCTCGACCTTGCGTCCTGTCCAATCTTCTCGTAATCGGGTCTCGACCAGCTTGTCCAGATCTTTTGCGATACCAAATGCGACATTGAGCAGCCGCAATATCTCGTCCGGTGGCGTTGGCACACCGCCCGCTTTGTGCAAAACACATATTTCGCGCTGCGCGTTGAGCGCGACGCTCATCGTTCCAGCACTCAGCCTTTGTTCCACCAACGATGGATCGACGACAGGACGCGTCGCAGGATCGGGGAAAAACGCAAATGTGACACAAAACGGTGTGTGGTGGATAGCGAGCGGCACAGGGGCACGCTCTTCCGGTGCGTGCTAAGATAACAGAGTGTGTTCAGTTACATACAGGACGAAGGGGTGATCCAGCGTACCACGATGACCTCGTCTCCGATGACCTCAACTTCTGGTCGACGAAAGTGCTTGAAGGCAACGATGCTAGCGAGACAGGCACAGTCGAGCATGTTTCCCGCGTCGGCGAGGCAATGGACAGTTAGACGGAGGTGCCAAACCTAGCGGGTAGCAGTTCTGTTGGCACGAGTAAAGGGCGGAGTGAACATGACACACGCGTTGTCCGGCTAGTATGCAAAGCGATTCCTTGTCAATCGCATCGCTCCGTCTCAAAATCTTGTCAAGCATCCGGGTCATTGTTAACTCTTCTTCTGATGGCCTACAACACCCAAACGGTAAGCATTTGACAAAACAAACAGCAGAGTGTAGGGCCTACCGACCGGGTTCGTAATCGACCGAGGCCATAGGCGAAATTTCAGAGTGAATGGTGATTATACCGTCGAGTGGTCGCTCGGGTGGTGGTTTGATCATTTTTGCATCGACATTGGCGACAACGCTACGGGGGATATGTTGTATCTGTGCACACAAAGCTCGCCAATGTGTGCGTACCGAGTTTTTCCAAATGTACATTCCACCCAACCTAGTTCTGGGCCGAACGTAATAGTTGGTGTCCGTAATTCTAATCGATCGCGTCCATCAAGACGAAGCGATTGTCTCAGAGCTTCGTATGTGAATTCTTTTTCTGGTATTGAAGGAGAATGAGGACGCATCTGACATGGAACTTGGCTTCAAGTCGGATCGAACTTCAATTTCCATCGCTTACGTACGCAACGCCCTTGACCATGGTCCGCTTGATCACCCACAACTTACTGGCTTGCCATGCAAAGGGCTGCACTGTCAACAACTTTCCATTGTTATTGAAAAACATCGGAACTGAACAACACGCACAAGAGTTCAACCCCGATTTTATCCAAAACATCCTTCCGAGACTCGAATGGCGCGCCATCATCTACGCAGCTACTCTGGCGAGTGTTCTATTTCTCCATCCTAGTACTACATACTTAGACAAATCATGGCAGCTCGGCGACACGTCTCTACCGCCTGAACAGCCAGAGATGACAGACGATGAATTGTTGCGAAAATTACACCACATCCTCCTCGAGGTGCACCCTCTCGCTTTCGATCCATCTTGTGATTACTTACCCTGCCACATATGGCAGATCCATGTTGTTGAAGGTGTGATGATATGTCCGAATTGCAAACATTCCTACCCGATCTCGAATGGCATACCTAACATGGTAAGTTCCTGTTGTGCATCCCCCGTGGTCTACACGACCATAATTGCATCCGTAGCTATTGGCGGAACATGAAATTGCTTGATTCCCGCCTCGACTCATCAAAGGTGTCTCCCCAATCCAAATACAGACAGCTACTTTGATAGGAAGTTGGGAACCACCTCGCAGCACTCACTACTGAAACAACCTTTTGGGCGGGAGTAAATCTGCCTATTAAGTAACTAGCCAGAGATTCATTAAAAGTCATAATCTTTCAAGCATCCAAACAGTCGGAACAGACCGTCTAGCTGTCAGTAATGCTGGGATGACCCGTTGCCAGACAGAACACCCGAGGTTTGAGCATAATATGCACATGTGATAGCGCGGGTATATTCAACTATTAGAACCTGCAACATTATGACGGGAGTCATTGATATCTCGTTACAGTACAGTGAGTGTGGTGTTGAGGTACACCTCCTCGCTTGTGCCCACAAAGATGGTGAAGTTACCGGGCTCGACGACCCATTCGTGGCTAGGGCGGGAAAAGCTTAGATTACTCTGTTGTTCGAAGAGACGATGCGTCGATAAAGACTTGCCTGTAAGACCACACGGCAAGCTGACTCGACATCACCGGGATGGTTACCATCTCTGACTGTCCCGCACTGCAACGCATATGGTCAGCGAGATATGGACAGAGAAGCTCGATGCACGGTCAAGATCCAGAGACTCACGGAATGTCCACCTTGGTGAAACCGATCAACTCCATGTTCGGGGTGACAACAGAGCTGAAGAGATCTGTCATGTAAACCTGTGGAAGGAAAAACGAAACGTCAATTCTCGAACGCGGACCACGTCTTTGTCCAAACTGACCTGGACGACTTCCTTGCCGTCCATCAAACCGGTGTTGTGGACGATCACGGTCACATTGAAATCCTCTTGTGTTCCGATTGTCGAACAAGACAGCTGCAAGTCGGTACTAAAGGTTGGTGTGAACACGCTCCTGTTAGTCGGAATGGGGAATAACTTGACGTACTAGTTGAAAGTCGTATAACTCAGGCCGCGACCAAAGCTCCACGTAGGTAGGGGGGTGTCAAGGACGTACTAACAGTACCCAGAGTTACAGAAAGACAAATTATGAGTATCGGGCACATGTACCTGGTGTCCAAACGACAGAGAGTCATTGGAATAAATCGTGCCAGGGTCGGTCGGTCGTGAGCCTTTGAGGTAGTTGTAAAAGACAGGGGTAGTGGCGACACTTCTCGGGAACGACACAGGAAGTTTGCCTGCGGAATGGTCAGAGATGAACATGAATGATATCGTCATAGGTACCAGACGGGTTAACAGCCCCAAAGATGATTTCGGCGATGGCGAGGCCACCTAGTTCCCCTGGGTAGAACTGCTGGACCACGGCATCCACGTCTACAAGGTAATTAGAAAAATGAAATGAGCATCCGAGAGACGACTTGCTCTCTTGAATCCAGGGGTTGGTGACGGGCTTGCCGCTCACAAAAACCACGACTGTCGGGGTACCAGTACCTTGAATAGCTCGCACCAGCGGGAATTGCGCCCCTACAAGACTTAAATCTGATAAATCGACATGTTCACCCGTAGTCGCATTCGTGCCTGGAGTCCATAGGTGTGTCTGGTCCAACGACCACGTGCCAACCATGACAATGGCGACAGCAGATGCTTTCGCTGCTGCGATCGCTTCATCAAAACCAGATTCGTCGTTCGACCAGAGCTTACAGCCTTCCGCAAAGTTGATTTTGACAGATGTATTGGCGAGGAACTCAGTGAAACCCTGGACTGGCGTTATGCCATTGTTTGATGCGTTCAGGAAGACATAGTCGCCGAACTAGTATCAGGATGAGAAAGAGTCTTGGTGGGGAGATCGGAGAGGTCGCCCACCGTAACCCTGTCGGAATGTGGTCCTATGAGTGCAATGGAGCTGATATTTGCGCTCAATGGAAGTATGTTGTCATTGTTCTCAAGGAGAACGATAGCTTCTCGTTCCATTTGGTGAAGAAGATCTCTGGTGGTCTGTGTTCGCATTGTGGAAGCATAATCAGGGTAGGGATATGGATCTGAGAGACACCGTTAAGCGCAACTCATAATCATGTGACCAGACGTACTTTCGAAGAGTCCGAGCGCAAACTTGGTTCTGAGGATAGTTTTCACAGTTTCATCGACGTAACGGATATCAACACTTCCGCTTGCAATTTGGTCTAAGGAATAGATTAGATGGTAAAACTAAACAGGATGACACAGACCTGGCAGTGTAAGGTAGGTGTAGGTCCCCCCACCCATTTCGCCACTGAGCCCGTTCTCAAGCGTCAGCTTTGCAGCACATTCTTTCGTTGGGCATATTCCATGAAGAGTGATCAAGAGGTCCACAGAGCCTGCGTCAGTAGTGACAAAATATTTGTACCCCCACTCATTGCGGAGCTGTGCTCATTGTCAAGAATAGCATGATAACTGTCAAACGGTTCACGACTTACAACGTCAGTGAGCAAATCTGTGAGAGTGGTCAACAATCAGTTCCAACAATCGGAATGTAACTTACATTTGTTAGCGACATTAGGGACCCCATCATAACTTGTATAGGCAGTCATTATTGATAGCGAATCCATGCACGCATAGTTGAATGGCTTGAGGTAGTAGGTTCGCAGTTCACGTTCTCCTCCACTAACTTGTGCTAGATTCCTGAAATTCTCAGGTTTTCGGTGCACGTCCTTGTGATCGATTTGAAAACTCACAGTCCTCCTTGTGGGCTACCAAAAGCTGTGAAGTGTTTGCATGTCGCGGCTACACGAGCAATCGATGTGTCGCTAACATTGCGCCGGCGACCGGACTGGACACCAGTAACATATGCACGACCCATCTGACTTGTCCTGATAACTTGTTAGTGAACGCACGAACGCATGGGGCCAGATACGTACAAGAAAGGATCTTCACCGTAATTCTCTTCCACTCTGCCCCATCGAAGCTCGCGGGACAAGTCGAGAACAGGGGCAAATAACTGGGAGTAACCCAACCCTTCTGCTTCCGTGGCAATCGTGCTGGCAGCCTCTTGCAAAAGTGGAGCGTTAAAAGATGCGGCAAGACCAATTGGGGATGGCCACGTTGTCCCATTGTCCGTAAACCCATGAAGTCCTGGTGCGCGTTTACATCTGCTGAAGTGTTTCGTACGAGCAGAAAGTCTCACCCTCAGACTGCATGATGGCGGGTATACCAAGAGTGGTGTTCTCCATCAAGTACCGTTGCCCGATCGTAATGGCGTAGACGATCTTATCCCAAGGGGCTTGATAGCCGGCCCAGATCGTACCAGCTTTGTATTCCATCATTTGTTCCTGTATGGACGAAGTGAACCCGGAAACCCTGATTGAGAAAGTACACAACATACCAGACCTGTCTGATTATATGTAAGCGTGTTGTCCAGCGGGTCTGTCATGTTCATCCATCCATCAATATCGCCCTGGATGCTACTCGAGTTTAGAAAATATGACGACGAAAGAACAATACCTACAGCTGGGCAACCTTCTCTTGTACCGTCATCCTCGGTAGCAAGTCGTTCACCCTGTCTTCGATCGACGCATTCGGATTCTTGTAGACAGGAAGGGAGGAGTCGAGGTTGGACCCTCTTGCTTCGACTGAGAAGTGCAAATCATTGCGAACACCGAGGTGACTGCCAGCAGCAGTTGGGAGTGTTGTGAGCCAAACCCCCAAGATAGTCCAAGCAGGAGCCTGACGGTAGAAGCTGAGCGGCGCCTTCATGATGCGTGTCCCAGTGGAAAGAGCGCAACATGCTTCTTGCACCCATTTATGCCCCGAGATTAACACAGGAACTGGTCACAACTGTTGACACGAACAAGTGACAATGTTGAAATGGCCACGTAACGAACAAGTTGAAACACTCACTTGGAGGGCACATGACCAACACTATTTAGTACTGCCGCAAGGTGAGGTGAACTTGGGGTGAGGTCGAGGTGAGAGGTACCTCCAAGTCAGATCCCTAAGCGACCGTTGAGGTTGACACTCAGTCTAGTTTGACACCAGACTACATGGTTGACACTGCCTTACCTCACCTTGATAATAACAACAACGTCCACTATTGAAAAAATGTGGCGACAGGCGAGCCGTTGATGAGTACTAGTCGCCGTCTCCAAAATTACTCCATACCAGTGATCATGCCAAGCACCCATCAAAGGATAAGTGAAGTGTACACACCCCAGATGCGGTATACTGGCATGTGACAGCTGTTAACCCCACAGTCTTCGAAATTGGATTTTGCCTCGACAGTTCGCAATGAGGTTCAACGTGGACCTGCCGAGATGAAAACGCTCTTGGAACCGTCACTCCATTCGTCTTGCTACCGTAATCAATCGAACTCTGATGGGCATGAAACGAGTTTCGTAATGTATCACATTTGTCCTATGCAGATACTTGAAAGTAACGGTTATGCTTCCATTCAGCCAGAACATCGCTGGGTCCAGGAAATCCCAGTAGCCTGAGCATCAACTCTAGTGTTTTAGCAAAAGAAAAAAAAAGGTAAATAATCAATAGTAAATTGGAACCGCGTCACCAGTCACCCCTGCCCGTGAATTGATTTGAAACTGAAGTACATAAACAGTTTCAAACTCACAGTTTCAGCGGGAGAAGTCAAGAATATTAATACGGGGTCCTAGTAGGTGGGCGAAAGGTGCAGAGTGGGCGTGTCGAATTCTTCCGCCGAATAGCAGCGGAGATGTCATTGCAATTGCCAGTGTGACACAAGGAGCGCACACCTGCTGG
>JBBPQR010000307.1:0-13003 GCA_038092615.1 Boletus sphaerocystis | reverse complement strand
AAGAGCTCCCAAATAAAGATACTGGGGACCTTGAGGTGAGAATCTGATCAAAGACACAGATGTAAGACCTACGCTCCAAAAAAGATGTAGAATACGTTGAGTCTACGGCGAACATTCGCACCATCATGGAAGAACGCATCAAACATAGATATGAGCGGAAGCACAGTAGGATAAAGCATCTTGGAGGGATACAGTAGAGTTGCTTTTTGTTGCAATGCATCAGCCACACATTTACCGAGCTGTGCCAGGCAAACTCACATCTCAGTACACCACCGATGCCATAACCAAGGAGTTGGCTAGAAAATAGTAAGAAGATGGAAGCTGCTGGGTTGGGGGTGATGTTGTAGTACAGTCGCTGGACGGCAAGGACTTCCGTCGCCAGAGCCGAGTTTGCTGCTGCACTAGCCATTACGATTATGAAGGCATTCTCCTTTTTGTTGAAAGGATGCTGGAGGCAGGTGAGATGGAGGAGGATCGGTTTTGACTGCTGCTCACGGGATTTAAGTAGCGGAATAGACCGTGGCGGGGGATGAATGTCTCCATTGCAAATCCAAGAACGTAGGAGACGATGGCAAGAAACATCAAGGACACCAAGACTGTTTGCTGGGAACGAAATGAGACAAACAGAGCGAATGTGGAGAGCATGGATGCTTACCGGTTTGAAGTAATAAATCTCGGCTGATTTGTGTGAGAGGCAGAAGACAAGTACTAGAAGAGAGATGAACATACCCAAGGAACCACCGAAGGCAGATAGGCCAAGTCCAAGGAAGAAGGCACGGAAGGTCCATGGATTGAGTGAGGGGTCATCATCGACGCAGATGACGTGCGTTGCGATTTCACGTTCGCTGTGGAGGACAACATCCGATGCATCATCTATGGGTGATGCGGCCTCCACGTCTCCCTTGGCATAGTACGAATTTTTATCCTTGTCCAAGGACTTTTCGTCGCTGCTGCTGGGTACCCTGTTGATCGTGGTGGGATGGTCGGGATGGACAGCGGAGAGTTGGTCGTCCATGGGTGGAGACCTTGCGTACGAAGTACCGCGTAGTCATTTGTGGATTCGGCTCGATCATTTAAGTATGGTGGTCCTCGCTGGGCTATGGCGATTAAGATGCTAAAATTGCACGTGGATAGCCACGACAGTCGGACTAGCACCACGTTTGAACTGACAGACCTTGTGCAATCGATAACGAGACTCACGGATTTGGAGCATGCTGTTGCCTGGGATACATTTTTATTAGTGCCTGCTGCGTGGCGAGATCTCCGAGCTTGCCAGCAGACATCTCTGCAACGCTGCACCAGGAACAAACCGTTGCCTTGTCCGTGTGATGCGAGGGCAGTCTAAGAGTGACAAAGTGCTATTAGCTTCCGCCATTGACACGAGTCCGATGCTGATGCGTACTAATATCCTGTGCGTGTTCAAACATTAAGTTGGATCCGGCCCGGGGAATGGCTAGCCGGCTGTCCATGCGCCTACTCGCCTCCCGTTTTGTCCGCGTCGGTGTGTCAGCGTGCTTGCAATGATAAACGACCAGCTTCTCGTGCAAATCGGCACGTACAATACCAACCTCCAAGCTGGTGCAGGACTTCCCCAGGATCTCGTCGACTGGCTTGCTCCCACGTTCCAGGTTTCTTCTTTCCTCTCCAAGGAGCAGAGAGCGCCAGACATCGTCGCCATCGGGTTCCAAGAACTACTCCCACTCCATCTCGGACGTGTGTCTTCCATTCCGCATGTGTAACAAACGGGTTCTGACTAGCGTTTTCCGACAACCCAGTCGCCGGTCGCTCAAAGTCAGTCATTGATGAGAGAGATGCGCATATACGCACTCAGATAGAAGCCCACGCCCCGAACAAGGACTCTTATTCCCTCGTCGCAAAAATTGTCAACGTCGGTGTCGCATTGCTCGTGTATGTCAAAGATGACGTCGTCGCCCGCCATGTATGCGACGTGCAGACACAATGGACGGGTTGCGGACCCGCATATATGGGTAACAAGGGTGCCGTGGGCATAAGATTCCGCGTTGCGGATCGTGGATCAAAAGTCGGAGAGGTCTTCACGTCAGTATGTTCGTTCTACCGTACCACACGTGCTCATCCGACCTTTGGCAGTTTTGTCTGTGCCCATCTCACGGCGCACGAGACGCACCTCAAACATAGGCTTGCAGATTATCACCACATCGTCCGGACACTTCTCTTCCCCCCATCACCCTCGTTTCCCAACGAGCCACTCACGACCATGTATGCTACATCTCACCTCTTCTTCCTCGGGGACCTCAATTTCCGTGTCTCGATACCCCCTTCACATCCACTCCGTACAACGTTGTGCAGTGAAGAGGGCCAATCCATACTTACGGATGAGAAAACGCGAGAAACCCTCAAAGAGTACGATCAGCTCATCAACGAACGCCGCGACGGACGCGTGTTCATCGGTCTACGAGAAGGCCCTTTCTGGACGTTCAAATGCACATACAAATACGCTCTTGGTGAAGTCGACAGGTACAAGTACGCAAATTCCATGTGGTCGTCCTTTCATAGTAAACTCATTTCCCCCTATTTAGCATAAAGCGGACACCTTCGTGGACAGACAGAATCATGTACACGACATACACAGATTCGCCCGCTACACCGAACAAGTCGGATATCACCAATATTTTGTACACCTCAATTCCTTCATATGTCACCTCGGATCATGTAAGTCCCCTTTATCCTAGCATCACCCGTATGCAATCCCGCTTATCACGGTGTGTTGTTGTCCTGTCTTTTTGTCGGGTAGAAGCCGGTGGTATCCCTTCTTCTCCTTCGAGCACCCCACCCTTTTCCCGCAGTTTCGCCATCAACTCCTGCAGGGGCAGAACCACCTCCCCGCCTTCGGCTACCCTTGTCGTACACCCCAACACCCGACCCTTTGGCAACCATCAAGAAACGCACGGGCCGCATGTTGGACCGCATCGTCGGTTATACGTGGTGGCTTCTCATTGTCGTCGGTGCAGGCTCCGCCGCCGTCGGCGTTTTTAATTTCTTTTGTGTCTATGCGAGTTGGAAGTGGCTCGGGCGGTGGTGGTGGGGGTCATCCAACGGAAACGGCGCTCCCGTGACCATGGACGCCGCGTGAAACCGCAGCCTGGGAGCCTTGAACGTAGACGGTCAGGTAAGTTTGGTCGTATAATCTGTTTATCTCAGCCATTTTCTTGTCTTTTTTGGTTCCTATTTATTTGTGCCGAGCTGCGCGCATCTCCCTTAGCGATCAAGGCCCTCAGCCGCTATTGCGCCATATTGTAAGGTATCCTGCACCGCCTACTGTTTACCCATACATGGATGATGCGCAAGGCACAAACATTTGTATGTACAGCCACGAATCCCTATTCATGTGCGATCCCGAACTCTGAATCCCCTTATGAGACAGACTGTACCCCCCAAAAAATAAGCCATTTGACGTGGCTGATAGCTAAATTTCCGCCAGTTCTCTCCTTATCGCTCTTCAACAACTTCGTCCCCCAAAACATTCAAATTCTCAGGGGTCTCCATGTGTTAATTTTCTTCGTTCCCGTCCCTGGGTATGACACGCTCGCTAGTTGATCCCGGGGAATACCCACAAACGAAAGAGACACGAGCGCGAGCAATAGCGCGCACAACGATACGACCAGAATAGCTTGCGGGAAAATCTCGACCGTGTGGAATAGACAAGGCCATACACCGCTGGGCCAATGACCCAAGACCTAACGCAAGCCAACAAAACTAACAACCCCACGACCACACGACCACAAACGCGGGAAGTAGAGCATCGTCGACCAACAGTCACGGATCATCGATCATCTATGACGCTGGCGCCAAGTAAGACGAACGGAAAACACGTACGCGAGAACCCGGGTGACGCTGAGTGCACCAAAGAGTTTACCAACTCCGTTCCGGTTTTCGGGACGAAGAATCATGTCGATATCTATTGCGAGTGCCCGAATAGCGGGAAAGAACCCTAGACCGGGGGGACCGAATATGCCCATCAACGTGTTGATTGTGCCCGTACTCGCGACCGCAACGACCAGAGAGGCTAGGGCGCCAAATGCCAGCGAGATCGTAAGGCAGGAGAGCGAGAGGCAGGCAATTGCTTCCGCGAGTTATCGGCTTGAGCCAAATTTGGCACGGAGGGGTGGTTGGACAGAAGCGACTTTCATATACTTGATGACAGCTGCGTGGATGAGCATCGTTATGCATAGCCAGAACGGGACTCTTACGAGGTAAATTGACCGCTGAGAAAAGAGCGTGGGCAACACCGACACTTGAAAGGAAACAGCTTGTTTGATTTATATCATGAGTAAAAAAGAGAACCTATGCTTCTAGAGAGAGCCACAATCTCTGGCGTCCAGTGGAATTGAACCGCAACACATTGGAATCTGTGAGACAGAACCCTATGTTGGTGACAACGAACAATCTGTTGTCAAAGATATATCAAAGCAGCACTCACGATGTCGCTCGTGACAAGTTGCTCGGGTAGTAAGACGAGGAACGGACTAAAGAACTTGGTGCTACTCTTCAAGACACCACTGGCAAGAACACGATTACTGGACACCTGGTTCGCCATTTCCTAAGTAGTTTCGCCGTAGACGTGCACCTCGTACTCTAGCTCGAGTCAATGATTCCGGAAGGAAAAATAGAATGAGAATCAGGTATATGCCGTGTAGAATCAAGGCGAGATAGAAAGCCGATATTATAGTCTCCGTCGAGCGGATGAGGAGACCACCAAGAAGAGGTCCCACAGCTACACCTGCGAATGAAAAACCGAGTAAAAGTGAGAAATAACGCGATCAACCTGATGAATGGTTTGAGAAGATGTGGGTGAAATCGACACAGCACGGCTGACCTTGTGGATGGTGTCTGATAGGTACATATTAGCCGCCGCCACTCCAGTCGACGTACCTATGAGAGTTCCATTCGGTAGAGCACGCTCAAATGGTCAAAGCACTCACCTCCACACAGGCCCTCGATGATGAAGCCAACCATAGGGAACCAATATCCACCAGGAAATTTATCCACAAACCGTGCGGTGATGAGATGACTAACATCGGTCATAAAGGGACTGCAGATAGAGGTAAGGATGACAATTCGTCGTCCAGAACGATCAGACAACTGAGTAGATACCCTCGGCCAGATGACTTATCAAGCTTTCGTACATACTTACAGAACTCCACCAGCCAGTTGTGAGGCAGCAGAGTGTCCCCATGGAGGTGGTGAAGACTAGGAACAGTTGAGACAGACAAAAAAAGGTGATTCGGTGCAATCCTGCGCTGAGACGTGAGACAGTCGCTTGCACGGCTGGATCCAAGGAACATCCTTGTTCAATATCAGGATCATTCTGAATATAGTCTAGCGATGCGGTGTATGTGGAGTTTGGGAGGAGAACGGAGGCTGTGTCGACTGCAAGCTCGCTGCCATTGGTTATCGTGAGGTTGTTTGTCACCGGGAGTGAAGCAGGCAAAGAGAGGGTATTTGCTATATACTCGGGTCTGTGAACACGGCACGCAAGCGTGGTGTACAAGGCCACCTTTGGGGCGAGTAGAACAGAATATCCAATGGAACTAATGGGTGCACAAAAGATGAGCCTTGAATAAAGATAAGAAGACCACATAGATATATGGGATGGCTGGTATTGACCAATAGGGAGGGTCTCTTTCACCAAGGGAGCCTTTTCCATGATGAGACTTGACGGGCGTGATCTTCGTCTTCCTCCTCAGGGGAATGGTGTGCTCCGAACCGAGGGGAGTCGTGATCCATGTGAAAATGTCCGTGGGGGTCAGGGAGGTGGTTGTCTGTCTCCTCGAGGTCTTGCATGCTTCAAAGCACAACGGAAACTTGTAGCAGTTACTAATAGGCCGCATCTCTAAGGCTCAGGCTAAAAGTGGATGTACGGCCATAGAACGAAAGCTGTTAGAACACATCACGGATCGTACTTAGGCATCCAAAATAGACTCACCCGGGCCTTGTTTCCCATGCTCCTCATTAGCTCCGAACAACTTGAAAACCTCTTTCGGTTCCAGAGAAATGGGACAGCACCACCGAAAGCACCGCGATAATTCACGGATATCAAAATTTTAGTACGAAACAGCTCCCTGCAAAGAATCAGTCATCTCCTTTTCTCCGGATTGAAGTTTATGGGAACTACTGAATTCGAATTCGGTTCGATCAAGTTGACATAAGGAGTGGCCGCGGCGGCGAAACGGTGTCAAGACTGTTAATTGTTGTGCGACATGGACTGTTAGGTAGGGATCCTGTTGACGACTTCAGTCTGACGGTTTCAGCCAAGGAAGCGCAAGCCGCCCATGGAGCAATTTTTTTGGCCGTCTTTGACGCCTTCGTTCATGTGAGTCATGTGAGTCCTGCAGCATTGCAGCATGATAACTAGCCTCAAGGTTTATGAGTAGGGATAGCATGAAAGGTGTCCTGAATGGTCCAAAGTCCGATACAGTGGCAACAAAACCAACTGTAGCGGTGTCCCGTGTCCCTCAAACAAACTTGAGGAGTGAGCATGATGCTTCCGAGTTCCAAAAGACATGGCCAGCTCAGTCGTGGACATCAGGACCCGCAATAAAATCCAAGTCAGCTGTCAATAATTTCAGGTGCCGCCGATTGAGAAAGACTACAAATCGATCTCGGTACAAGGCCAACTCTGAGATTGCTATCAGCGTTGTGGTGATGTGGCCACCGAGTGGGGAGCTGCACTCATCGTTCAACAAATTTATCGGAGTTGAATTATCTGCGCTCGATTCCAACTTTCAAGCAAACTGCACAGATTTGGCTTCCGGGCTAGTTGGCAGCCGCAAGTCGCAACATCATGCGCAAGGGTCTTTTCTCGTTAAGGACGGGGCATTTGGATACTAGCGACGGCAGCAATAGCTCAAAGCGGTGCTATGAAGTTTTGAGCATTGTTCAGGTTGGTTACATGTTTGGACATTTTTGCACGCGTTTCAGAACCATCTCAGGTCCCGGTCGCAGCAGTACTTGGTTCGTTTCTCCCCTTTTCCGATCCGGCCGATACGCTCCCGATATGACTTGTACACACCTCTTCTCCTGCAGGCTCGACGGATGCGTCTTGAGTTCGTTTTCAACGACTTGTTCACGACGATATAATGGGGTAGTGGGTTTTCTAGATTGCCCTGGATCGTTGCTTGTGATGCGGTCAGTTGCGTTGTCCGTCTTGTGCGTGCGCCACTGGTGGGTGGGCCCTGACTCATATCGTCTCGGGCCGTTGTCCTCGCCCCTAGTCGTTTCGACTTGCGCACCATCTCGTCTTACTAATCGCCCCGTTCGCAGCGTCTCTATTCCCCGGTACCTCCAACTTCCCTCAGCGTCTCGCGTTTCGTCCAGTGCATCTGGTATATCGACTGCACGCCCTAGTGCCACCCAGTTTCACCCGCGGTGTTCCTGGTCGTTGTGAAGGTCACCCGCACGCGTCGTCGCGGGTCGGCTCGTGTATGATGGATTGTCTCAACATGTTCCGGGAACATCGTCGTCGACCGTGAGGCGTGCCGATCGTTTTCTCTAGCTCTCGGCGATCCACTCGGGCCCTCGTACTCGCTCAAGTGAGGCGTCTTGGTACATCTCCTCGCCTGTCCCTAGATATGGGCAGCATTCAAAGCTACGGATTTCGGTCTACTACGGTCACAGAGCAAAAACTGATGGGACTTTTCAATTGACTCCGAATTTGAAAGCAAGATACTCCGAGTCGTGCCGTGACTCATGTCGACCCAATGCAGACCAGCGATTACAATGGAGACTCTGTCACTGTCAGACAACATGCGGTCGTGCTGGCTCACGCGGCGCCGTGAATGCACAGCAACTTGTCGCGAGTCACGTTCAATTTTAAAATACAGTAGACGTAGCGTCGGGAGCAACCAAATTATGAGAGCTCTCAGGCTCTTCAAGATCGCTTCAACCTAGGTGGTAATGCGACCTGAAACACTTGCCAAGGCTGCTAGGTCAAGCGCTGCTGCATCCGGGTTTCAGCCCCTCCGCGGATATTTATATCCCTGTGCACAGATCGATTATTAGCTGTGCTTGGTTGCCGAGATCGCCGTTGCAGTTGTGCCAGGATGCATCGGACTCATGTTCCACATATGCCAGTTGTCAACAAGTTGTGCCAGTCGACTGCATGTCACGCGCTACACGTCTTGCCGGCCGCGTGCATGCAACAGGTGTGTAAAATCTTCTTTCACTGGCACAACTACTCAAGAGTTTAGCGGGCTGACCACGATCGGAGTGAAGCTGTCGATAAGCATCACTGGTACCCAGAAAGCGCAATCGGCTATTGATACATTTTAAATAATGCTATCAACACACTTAAATCTGGTCAGTGCCTCTACCTATGGGCAATCAAGTCACTGGTGCCCATTTTAACGGCTATCCTCCAACGGAAATGAACAGGGTACCAAGCAACAACGAAGAACACTGTTTTCAGAATGATGAAAAGTTCTACTCTCCAAAGGCAGACGTTGAGGCCGCATCAAACCAACAGGTAGATGATGCCTCAGATGTTGTCCTCCATACGGAACGTGAGATCGCAACACGCATAATCTCCGTCGACGACGATCCATCGCTCAACCCGTGGACCTTCCGTGCCTTTTTCCTCGGCCTTGGCCTATCTGCCTTCGGTGGCTCCTTGGGTGTGTACATCTCCCTACTATCTTTGTCGTCTGCATCTCATACAAATCAGCCGAAATCTATTACTTCAAACCGGTAAGGTCGATTATCATCTCTATATTCGCTCTATTTGTCTCATTCGTCGCCAGCAAACCGTCGGGGTGTCCTTGATGTTCCTTGCCATCATCTCCTACGTTCTCGGATTTGCAATGGAAACATTCATCCCCCGCCGCGGTCTATTCCGCTTTTTAAATCCCGTGAGCACCAATCGCAACTGCACCACCTCCATCTCACTTGCCTCCAGCATCCTTTCAACAAGAAGGAGAATGCCTTCATTGTCATCATGGCTAGTGCAGCAGCGAACTCGGCCCTGGCGACGGAAGTCCTTGCCGTCCAGCGCCTGTACTACAACATCACCCCAAATGCTGTGACTTCGATCTTCTTGTTGTTTTCCAGCCAACTCCTTGGTTACGGCGTTGGTGGTGTACTGAGACGTGTGTTTGTCTTGAATGGTTTAATAAGACCTGGGCTGATGAGTTGCAACGAACAGCGATTCTGTTATACCCATCAAAAATGCTTTATCCCGGTATATTGCCCCTCATGTCCATGTTGGATGCATTCTTCCAAGATCGTGCAAAGGCTCGCCGTAGACTCAAGGTTTTCTATGTTGTTTTTGGAGCGTATGTTGTGTTCCTGTTGTTTAATCGGAGGCTCACCCGAAAATCAAGCATTTTTATTTGGGAAATCTTTCCGGAATGGATGTTTCCTCTTCTGACAGGCTTCTCGATTGTCTGTCTTGCGGCACCGAACAGCGCGACTGTCTCCCGCGTGTTTGGTGGAAGTAACGGTAATGAAGGGCTCGGCCTTCTCTCCATCGGCTTGGACTGGCAGGTTGGTCTGCACAAGACTGACGCTGCAGTATGATGACTGACATCCTAATCCGTAGTACATTTCTGCGGCTGGCCCCTTAACAATTCCCTTGAAAGCCCAGGTATGGTGAAGCCAGACTATGTGACCATCCCCTGTGGTTAACAACACAACAGTTTTCCGCCTTCATCGGATACCTACTATGCATGTACGTAAAGAACGAATGCCCCATCGACTCTATTTGACATGCCTCTCTAGAGTCGTTTTCATTGGCATCTTTTACAATAACGTCTGGAAATCTCAGAACTTCCCCTTCGTACGTGGACATGCCTCACACTACATACCCACTGACAACTGTTCCTAGCTCTCTCAACTCTTGTTCTATGAGAACGGCACAGTATACAACCAGGCATTGATCTTGAATTCCAATTACGAAGTCGACCCCACTCTCCTCGCAGAACAGGGACTGCCATACTACGCCGGGACCTGGGTCATAGCCCTCCTCTCCACAAATCTGGCATTGTCAGCTGCTATCACCCACTTGCTCCTCTGGAACCGTGATGATTTACGGCTCGCATGGAGTTGGATGGCCCCATCGAACCTGTGGAAATGGTGGAATGAATTTCGGTTGCAAAAGGTCAACTGGAAGTTCTGGCAGGATGATGGCATGCGGGAACAGCCCAGTGGAGATGAGGACATTGACCCACACTATGCTCAAATGCTCAAGGTGAGCCTCGGATTTTCGTTGTTGTAACAATGAATGCCGAATAGATTTGCATTCCAGTACCCTGATGTGCCAAATAGTTGGTACTGTGTCACTTTCGTGGTATCTTTCGTGGTGGCTCTGGTGGTGATCTACAAGAGCAATTCCACCTTGCCGTGGTGGAGCTTCGTGATATCTGTGCTCCTTGCAATTATGTCCATCCTCTTCTTTGGAGCTTTGAGTGCCATCACTGGAATTGGCCTGTCAATTCGTGAGTCTCCCGATGTGATAAAGATTATTCAAGCAGCTAAGGTCAAGAATAGAGACTTTCGTACAGATGATTGCAGGGTACTTAAATCCTGGCAAACCAATGGCCAACATGTATTTCGTTTTGTATAGTAACAGTAAGCCACCATCAGCTTTGCATGAGGCACGAGTTCACTGACGTAATTTCAGACACTGCTTCACAAGCCGCCCTGCTCCTCCGTGACCTCAAGATCGGCCAATGTAAGTCTGTCTAGGTATCTTAATAGTAACAATGATTTCGACGTGTATCTTGATAGATGCGAAACTCCCTCCCCGTGCTGCATTCACTGCCCAGATCATTGGTACTCTCCTTGGCGCCGTCTTGAATTACAGTGAGAGAATCTAGCCCCGTTGCGCGTAGATCCTTACAATTTTTCCAGCCTTGATGAACTCTATCGTTGATAGTCAATTCGAGATCCTACTTTCTGTTCAAGGGACGAATATCTGGTCTGGCCAGCAACCCCAGCAATATAACTCACAAGCCATTGCATGGGGTGGCCTTAGTCACCAGTTGTTCTCCGTCGGAGGGAGATACAAATGGGTCCCATTGTCATATTTAATTGGGCTTGCTGTACCAGTGCCGTTCTGGCTTGTTCACCGTTACTGGCCGAAGCTCCGTACGGACTACTTATACACGCCTATTATCTGGTAAGCATCGAATATTAACCTGGCAGGCTCGGCTTACCATCCATCATTTAGCTCGTATATCGGCTGGCTCTCCGTGGGCATCAACTCCATCTTATCTGTCTTTATAATCGCGTTCATCTCGCAGTGGTGGATCAGAACGCGCCACCCTCGCTGGTTCCAACAGTACAACTACATCATCGGTGCAGGTGTGTTCTTTCAAGGATTTATCCCCGCATAATCATTCACAAGTAATTTGGAAGCCCTTGATGGTGGTACTCAGGTGATGGTATTCATATTATCCTTTGCCGTCCAAGGTGCAGCAGGCACCGCGCATCTATTCCCCTCCTGGTGGGGTGCCAATCAGAGTGGTAATTACGATCATTGCATGTATCTCAACTAGATACATCTCTCCATATTATTGCTTCTGGCGCAATGTATCGTAACCTTGCAAAAAAGATGCATCATACTCATACTATTGTATTTTACAAGCCAACGTAAGGGAATGAATGCACCGAAAAGCCGACACTGATGCTGACACTCGCTCGCGATTAAGCCAACCCTACTACTTTCGTGAATTGACGATTTAAAACCACCTACGGTATTAATTCATGAAGCAGTTTCACCTGTCCATGTCAGAGGCGCCGTCAAAGTAGTACAGAGCAACAATTAAATCCGACCCGAAGCTCTCTACGTCAGGGTTCGTTTTCTCGGCGGCTTTTTTTTAAGGAATGGGGATCGCAGATAGATGGTATCCGACATCAGCTCCGAGTCGGAGAGTAGTTGCCAAGGTGGTAAAATAAGACGCGGATACCTCCGGTTCCTACTAGTAGTGCATGTGGCATGCATGGCCGCTGAGATAGTGTGGGCTAACAGCATGGAGGTCAGTACAGCATTGAAGGATAATGAATTCGGAGAGGCAAGGTCCAAAAAACGATCTATGTGCGTGGGTATCGCAATTGAGGTGAAATGAATGCTCTTGAACGTGGCAAAGTCTTCATTCAGGGGGCGGTGTCGCCGACTCGGATCATGCGGAAAGTACTGAATGTTTTTTTTTTTTTAGCCGAAGCAAAATGACCGAGTAATTTCATCCCCGGAATCGCGTCTTTGAAGAAGCTGGTACTACATAGGCCCCGCCGGAGTCCGCCGGCATCTGTCATAAACTACGATTGTGCGATAAATTCATCCCATGCCACATAGTACTGGCAAGTTTGTGAGTCTCGTGATAACAATCTCGTACAATGCGTGCCGCATCATGCGACGTGATCGATCATTGTAATTGCGTACGTACTAGTCTATAGTAGCGTAGTACGTACATGTTGACTGCGCTTGCAATCAATATCGATCACAAGCCTATCTACAAGCCGGGTTCGGGTTAGCCGAGTCCTAGGACTCGCCAAATCCTCGCTTACCCCTTTTAGAGTCGCTTGTGGGTGTTTTGGCCAATGGGAGACTCGCAAAGTATCGTTGAAGGGGTGCGTTATTTTGACGCTTTGCAGATGAATGACTGGCCAATATTTAATTTTAGCATCATAGTGGACCTATACGTTGATCTAGCTGTTGTGTCTGCTGATTTGCCGATCTGAGTAAGAAGACATCTTCAATCCCGGTGCGCAATCACCGGATCGCTTTACTGCGCAGTTCCAGAGCGTAATAGTACACATCCACATGGTAGTCACGGAGGACAGCCTCCTTAAGTCTTCCCAAATTAAACCAGAGAAACTTCGGGATCTTACTAAAGGACAGCCCCGTTCTCAATTGCATTGCTTGATTCGTGCCAGTCGGTAAGAGCAAACTGTACACTTTCCATTTTGAGCGCACAGCCAGAGTTGCGAGGAAAGTGCTCGAACAAGAGAGACAATAATAGAAAAGTAA
>JBBPQR010000306.1:0-13028 GCA_038092615.1 Boletus sphaerocystis | reverse complement strand
GCCCCGGGAGGACATTGGCGTCATTGGTTGAATTCAAATAAATAGTTATTATTTGGATGCTAAGTCAATCACAATGAATCACGCGCTGCTCGCGTCCCGATGGCCTCGTCGCCCCACAGCTGGGCCGCCGCTGCTCCAATGCACTGCGACTGGGAGAGATATGGCAGGCGCGGTGTCGACGTCGCATCCGCGATGACCGCCCTCGCTTTTTCTGCTGCAAAGGAAACGACGAGGCTCGGGGTACTCTTCCCCTGCTCCCGTGCACACCACCACCGCTGACACCGCTCTAGTTCTCTCTCGTTCGCAATGTCGCCTCCAACACCGTCGTGGCTACCGCGCTCGCTTTTGATGATACCATCCTTGGTCGAAAACAAGTTATGGCTCCCGTCGTTGAAGGCACCGTCTCGAATGTGATCGACCTTGCCGAAACATTGACGCTTGCTCCGATATACCTGGGGGAGTGTATCTCCTCCGCTTCTCTTCGTGCCGCACATAGCTCCATCGATATCCTTTCTATTATATTCCCCGGAAGCAGTGAGGCATCTTTCTCATTAGGCCCATTCATTGATCTCGTCAAGAGAGAATGGGACAACCCTACACCAAGTCACACTATACCAATCAAGAAATATGGAATCACAGACGTCGCTAGAGCTCTCATCGCTTGGGTTGCACTCCAGGGTGTTACCCAAGACCACCACGAATCACGATGGTCCCCGTACCTTCGCGAAGTCAAAGTACATAGTCCCACAACCGCCCCTCAACTTAAACGCGTTCCATCTCGTGTCCGTGTCACCTCGGACCTTATACTCCCAGGCCATCGTGGCCAACTTATATCCGCTGATATCGGTGAAGCTCCGACAAATACCCATTCAAGACAACGATCTGCGAGTGTACTTTCCCGATTGTCTGTAACATCAGTAGCATCCTCACGATGGAGGGATGGGCGAGCAGAATATTGTCCCAAATCGACCGAGGAGGTGAAGATGAACCTGAGACGATTTTCCAAAATGGTCCTCGCGGGATACGGCGGTGCCAGTCTTTTGTTCTTCGGCGTGTCACCATTGTTTACCTCTCCGTCTGTCCGTGCGAAAGCACCTACGGTATCCAATGAGAAGGAGGCAGAGGAAGCACAACTAGAGAAAGCCATCAACGATGCCGAAGCAGAGATGGACGGGGCATCTGGAACATTACCCCCATCGCCGGAAGATAATGTAGAGTATTCGTGGTGGGACATCTTGCTGGGCAAGCATGACAAGGAGATTTTTGAACGATCAGTACACAGTGGACGCCCTGACACTCATAACGTGCAAACTCGTATGCGTGCCACCGCTGTGATTGGGATCGAACGCCAAATGCCACGATTCTGGGTACTTACGGATCATGATCGTTCCCAAGTCGTTCTCGTCCTTCGTGGTGCGTGTATCCTTTACGGTCGCAGGTGATAAGAATACTTGATGAACACCATGCGAACAGGTACCATGTCCCTAAACGAGTTAGCAGTGGACTTGGCATGCGAACCCGTGGAATTTGAGCCGGCGTTCAGCATCTCAGCAGATGATTTTTACCCCGATCCCAAGGTTTCCTTCCCAGAGTCAGGATGGTATCAAAGTCGCAAACGTTCCTCGTTCCTATCGTCGACGCAACGTCCGCGATACCATGTGCACGGTGGTATGCTCCGTATGGCACGGGTAATGGGTGAAATTGGGAAGCCGGTCCATCTCGCTGTGATGGATGCGTTGAGCCGGAACCCAGATTATGGTTCGTAGAGCATTAGTCCACCGTATTCCTGATCTTTTTCAACATCGTGGAGTAGAACTGATTCTTTGTGGACACTCCCTCGGAGCTGGCGTGGCCGCCCTCTTGGGTCTGGTGAGTAATATTGATCATCGGATACCCGCTCAGATGTTCAACGTCTTTCCAGATGTGGGCAGATTCAACTACATGTCTTACTGTCGCATCGAGCGGACTTCCCGAGGATCGCCCTGTGTCTGTGTATTGTATAGCACCACCGTACGTCGCGTTCACTGGTGTTTCGTAGATGCCATCTTAATCTCTGATTATCTAGATGTCTCATTGATGCAGATTTGAGTCGCCTGGCATCAAAATTAATTGTCTCTTTCGTCTATTCAGATGATATTGTATCTCGACTATCGTTGGGTTCTGTGCTTGATATCCGTAATGCAGCCTTGTGGCTCTGCGAGGCGAACGATAATGGTGGACGGGAGGGATACTCTGTCGTTACACATCGCACGAGACAATGGAAGAGCGGAGAGGGCTCTCCTGAGGATATGCAATGGGTAAGCACCTCATCTTCGTAAGTCTCGCCGGAGTTTCTTAACCTCTTTTTTTTTGTGCATTGGCGCCCTTACCTGGAAAGTTTTTGGCGACGAGGAAAACACTCGAGGCAAATATGCAAATGGCTGATTTATATCCCCCAGGCCGCGTCTTCTGGGCTCGCAGGGACAGGGATTTGCCCCATTCACAAAGAGTGTCGTCGGCGAGCACCGGAAAAGATGCGACGAAAGTCAGACTGTTTGAGGTACTGGACACTGAGAAGGTCTTCTCGCAGATCGTATTTTCCAAGAACATGCTCAGGTATGTTGTCCTTTGAGCCAACAGTCTTCTTTTCATTCGATGACGTCTCCACTTTTACAGCGCCCATCTACCGCATCGTTACGACCAAGTTCTGCACGAGCTGCTATGAGACGAACATTGCAACATCTGGACTGGAAGCATACATAACTCACTCTAATGAGTTAAGTCAGCGAGCATCCCATTCTTGATACCTCGCTTATTGATATGTTATCACTAGTACTAATGTATATACTCGTTCGTTGTATCCGATAGACCAATACCATAGCGCTATAAAAGGATTCACACACTGGACGCGTCATCAATTCCCTCATCCAACAGTTGACTGCGAATTAAAATTATCCAATCGCTAGCATGTACATCACTGCGACTGATCCGCTTTGGAGCTAATTCGGATGCGGCCATACGGTTCAACGTTCAATGTCATGCCGACGTCGGTTGGAACATGTAGCAGCGATCCACACTCTCCGGAGATCCGGCCTGAGTATTAATATTTAATCACGGCTCTGAGGGAATTATAAAAGGATACAGTTCCCGCTGGATCCCCGTGCCTGTGACCGTTTCAAAGTTACACACAGATCCCGAGGTCAAGTCCGACACAGTTAGCATAGTTTATATGACGGTATGAGAGAATCTCGATAGCTCCGGATTTTGCGTCAAAGTACTTGATACGAATCCATACTCAAATCATGATGAACCAACGTGCTTGCTCGCCTTGCAAATGTAAATCCAGAGACCAATCGGCCATTTGCCTGTTGTTTGAGTGTTACGATAACCATATCGACCATCAAACGACCCTAGGTGTGGCATGTTTCTTCATAACTACGGTACACGGACGTAACCATCCATGCAAGGCGCTGACATGTGAATCTTGCATGAGCATGCGCCGGAAAGTGTTGAATGACAAGTGAATGGCATGTAAAAAAGGTGACTAGATGGAGACGACCATGTGCAGCGCTCAGTCTTGATCTGTCTGATCTCTTGGTCGGTACTTGATGCCCCGACTGTCAAGTTCGGCTTCGACGTCTTCCGGAACACGACCCTTGACTCGCACGGCGTACATGCCTCGCACGTACTTGGCTGGGCGGAAGATGTCAGTTGAGACCGAACAAGGCCAAAGTGCAGCTGACGCACATGTTCTCTGCCAGCGTGCCACCCAACTGGACTCAGGGTCAATCACAGCTATGATACCATCAAAGTAAGTCGTGGTGCAGACGGCTATGCGGTCGGGAGACCCTTTCATCTGGACAAGAGAACAGTGAGGTGGACATGCTAAGAAAGAGGTTTGAACACGCACTTGCATGATCTCCTCGCAATTTGGACAGCCATTCTTTCTAAAGTCCATGGGATGTTGAATTATCGAGCAAAGAAGGCAGGCTCTGAGCTGCTTTGATTTTGCTTGTGAAGGGATTGTAGCCATGATGACGCCGCTGACATAAGCTTTGAGGTGTTGTTGTTGGGCGAGTCGTCAGTGTTACCGACTACGATGGCTGCGCGTGTTGTTCTTTTGGCTTTACTGCCAGTCTCTAGCGTTCTCGCATTCTCAAACACCGTCCCTTTTGTCGCCTGGTCTTCTCGTGCAAAGTCTCTCGAAGCTTCGTCCCACTCTAGTCCAGATGTGCTCAACAATCTGAATCTCGCTCCTGGCATGCGTCCCAAGCACGATATATTACTGGAAGGTATCATTTCGAATGAAGACATCTGTTCGTACGACGCTATTGTTGTGATAGACCACCCGGGTGTAGGTCGCCTTGCCTGGACGTGCTTTGTGCATTCGGAATAACGAACTTGAACAGGTACACAGCTCTGACCTCCGCTCTCTTCAGCCCTCGTGTAGACTTGCAAGTCTGATCAAGGACTCGCCTGGTTCACGCCAGCTACCCCACGTCGAACGCAGTCTAGGGTCCTCCGAACCCAAGCCAGCTTCCCTCTTCACTACCCGATGTGGCTCAATTGCCATCGACGTTATTCCGGGCTCAGGAGAGTGGGATTTGGATGCAGATAGGAAGCATGTTCTTTCCATCTCGCTGCCTCCAATCGAAGGGTCCCCAAGGTACAGAAAAACCGTGATGGCCGAACATGGTTCGTGTTCGTCAGAATTACTACGCACTTGCTATCCCTGATCTCTCACGCATATAGAACAACTTCTTTCAAAGGAGCTTGACAGACTTGCCGCCTTTACTTCAAACCATCTTGTCATCTACGCTGGCTCACATATCCCGTTGGAGCGTCGTGAACTTCTCCCGTCTTCTGTGTTCGACTCGCCACCTGATGCAGCGGCCGCCGCACCCGCTGTTCTGTCGCCTAAAGGTGGTATCCTTCATAACTACCAGCTCCTTACGCCGGCCCTCATCACTTCGCTTCTTGTTGCGCTTTTCATCCTAGTCCCAATCATCATGATTGGCATCAATGCGCTTGCCAGCATACAATCAACTCTACGATCTGAGGCGCCAAAGGACTACAGTGCCCAAGAGAGGAAGATGCAGTAGTACTCCAAGAATGGTCATTATATTGGTTCGAGAGGCGACAACATTGGCGTGGGTGACACATAAGGAAAGATAACAGATGCAATGATACGACAGGTAGGGATACAACATTAATGCGGGAATAAGACCAAAGTGCGAGTGAGCAATGTTGAACGAGGAGCATCTAAGAAGCGAAGAAATCCAGAAATCGAAATCCAAGAATCGCTCAGCAGCTATTCGCTTTCTTGCCTAAGTGCATCTTGCATGGATTCAAGCGCAGATAGATGCAATGGGAGGATAGGGTATCCAAAAGGTCCCTGTAGACTTGCAAGAACAGCAAGTTCGTAATAGTTTCGCGTGATTTCCTGGTGGGTGACATCGTCTGGGATACGGAGCGAAGATCGCGGAGATTTACAGCTATGAAGAAAGTGGATGTGGAGGGTCGAGCATGAAGGACTGGCACGCTTGAAAGGGACGTAGAGGAGAATGGTCGAACGAATGGGAAGGAGAGGACAAGTTGCTTCGGTGGTGACACCTTCCTGATCAGGGACAAAGGAACAGTCAGCCCAAGGATAGGCTGGCGGAGAGGATAAAGGGATTCGAATGGCAGGGTAGATGGCGTAGGTTGTAGCCGTGGTCACATCCATGTACAGTGATTTGGGTAACGAATCCTTCCCTGCTGCCCGTCGTGAAGGTGTTTGTTGTCCTGTGTTAGGTTGGCATAGTTGGGGGAGCGACCAAGAAATGCTTTGGTCGACGGACAAGATAGTGACATGGAGAGGAGCAAGATCGCAGCAAGGAGACAATATCGCCGACAAGTGATGAATCCAAGCTAACAAACAGGTCGAAAATTATCTTGGAATATTGAGGAAAAAACGAACCGTCAAGTTCCGCAGGCGACATGAGTCCGAGTTTGGATATCACTAGGCGCCATTCAATATCGGTTCTTCGAGCAGCTTGTAGTGCAAAGTTCCAGACCTGCAGGATGGTTGACGTTTCGACTTCATTCTGAGTTAACCAGCTCCCAAGGTCATAAGATTCGCCGCGCTGGTCGACACAAGCTGCCAAGAGCCACTTTCCGCACGCTGAGAATTTATAGCCAACGTGAAGAAAGGTATGGCGGTCCAGCACGTCCAATGTGCGGGCTGGACCCAAATTGAAATGTACAACAGGCTTGGACGATCGTGCAAGTATAAATGCTGGTTCCCGAAAGAACCTACGAGTTTCTTTTCCGGTGTCGAATATTCTGCGTGACATAGTACGCTCGACCGGCTGAGGTACACGATGGTATACAGAAAAACAGAGCCTTTCAAAGTCGGTGGTTCCAGCGTCATGCGAAATTATGTGGTGTTCGGGAATAAGTTGGAGGATGACTGGGTATTCGGAACGGACTTTTTGCAGTCTCCTCATCGCTGAAGTAATTTGTCGGAGTAGAGGCGATGCAAGCGTCAATGCCGAGTCCGGAATTGCGATGTAGAAGACAAGACCGGCAAGCTCAGACGGCAGGTCCGTGGCAAATGAGGCTAGTGTAGACGGTCAGTAAAATATTAATATTTTCAACCCGAGAGTCTTGCATACCTAGACATTTACGGAGGGAATCCAGTCTCAAAGCAAAGATGCCATCCACGGGACAAAGGGAATGGCTTCCAGGAATGTGCATACCTAGTTGGTGTGCCTGAGAACAGGTTCAGCAGCGATTCAAAGCGTCCGTGAGGGAACATACGCTGTATGTTGTAGACAGCTTCTTCAAC
Organism: Boletus sphaerocystis; assembly: GCA_038092615.1. Classification (NCBI taxonomy): domain Eukaryota; kingdom Fungi; phylum Basidiomycota; class Agaricomycetes; order Boletales; family Boletaceae; genus Boletus; species Boletus sphaerocystis. The sequence goes on along the minus strand of JBBPQR010000306.1, from coordinate 6,220 downwards.
CAATTTTCCGCCAACGATTGCTTGTCCAGGCCATTATCCTCAAAAAAGAGAAAGGCCGTGAGGTCTTTCTTGCCCGCTTGCGGTGTCAACCCGAGTTTCTTCCAGAAGCGCAAGGACGCAGGTAATACCTGAATAATAGATTCGCCCTTACCAACCGAGATCATCGGTGTATCCATACGCTGAAGAAGTGTTTGATCTGAGAGTGCCGAAGCTTTTTAGTAAAGCAGAGGTCAGTAAGCTGGTTCCGGTAACAATAAATGTACTTACAATGTTGCAAGAAGGCCTGTAATTCAATCGGACCTTCGAGCGTAGGAAGATTACGGAAGATGTCAACCAAAGTCGACACATCAGCGGGCCAGACATCTGACTGCTTGTAAGGTAAACAATGCATGTTGCTAGCTCGCCATGCATCGGCAAATGTACTGTTCTCAACAACCTCCCTAGCAATCATGCTTCCTGCGGCTTCGAGAGACTTCGACTTCTCTGACGTGGCACCGAGCGCAGCCGCGGGTGACACAGGAGTGGGGACCGACGTCGGGACGGGTACTGGAATCGTCATGGGTGCTACTGCTGCGCCGGGCGGTCGTAAGGGTCTGCTGAGAGGAAGTAGATACGGATGAGAGAATTGCATGTGCAGCAGTGTTGGCCCGAGCGGCAAATACGTGGGAGGCGGAGTGGTAGTTCGAGAGGGGATTACAGGTTCAGCGCCGTCAATATCATCGTCCGACGCTATATCAGAGGTATCATCAGCGTCATCCGACATGGAATATTCCTGTTCCAGGCTATGTTGTAACCAGCTAGGACGCCATCTTGTACTACGGGATCCTTGTTCGAAGTTCTTTCGCTTGACTCCAATCAACTTCCTTACAAGGCCGATGCGAGGATCAGTCGCGGCGTTGTATTGATATTTCCAATGGTTGTTTAGACTAAGCGACAAGAGGTCAGGTATCGGCCGTGTTCGGTCCTCTTCATCTGGTGGACTAGGGAGGGCAAATTTACCCATGTGGTATTTGGAATCGGACAGTATGTGGCTTTGGGCGAAAGGAATCGGGTCAAAGAAGTGGGAAAGAATCGTGGGTCCTTTCTTGTGCTCAAGAGATAATTTAACTTGGGGTGTTGCCGGTCCCGAATCCGGGGTGGGCCCTGGAGATGGCAATGCCGTGTCTGTGCCGGCTGGTACTAAATCCTGCATACGATACAGTTCAGAAAGTCGAGGTGTGAAGGGATCCGTAGCCCCGCCAACAGTAAATGGGGATATCTGTTGTTGACCTGGAGTGAAAGCGGTAGCAACTGAAAAAGACCCATCTCCGAGGACTGATGGCGAGAACCCCACCGGCGCAGATCCTGTAAGTGGGGGGCCAGAAGACTCATCAAGTAAATGTGCGACGGGCCGAGTAGTTCGAGCAGCTCCAGATGGCCGATCAAAGAAGTCAAAGTCATCCTCGGTGAAGATGAACCCGTCCTCGAAGTCCGTGTTCGTATGTCCTGTGTTCGTTGTTCCGCCGCTACTTCCAGCTCCGATATTGTCAACATTCATGTCGAAACCTATATCGTAGGCCTCGCTAAGGTGCATAAAATGATTGGGAGGCTGTGTCCAAGTAGCGTCAATAGATCCAAATGCATCAAATGGAGGATTAAGTGGTGAGGAAGGAGATTCTGTCTGCGAGACTAAGGAAGGGGGTTCAGGAGCTGCGGCAAACTCTACGCTGGGGGAGATAAGTTGGGCGGTTGCCTTTCCAATGGCGGACGGTGGGGAAGGATAAGGGGGGAGAAGATTAGCATCTGACGTGACCGCCATTGGGGCCTGTACAGGGTCTGACGATATCTGGATGTCGGCCGCATGACCGTCGTTGGCCGGGGAGGGAGCCACAGGGGAGTTGCGAGCTATTGTGACAGAAGCTGAAGTTGGGACACTATTATTAATCGAGGGTGTCGTCATAGTACGGGGAGATGTGGAGGGTTGCGCATTCTCACGTTCTCTTCGAATGCGTTCGCGTTCCCTTTCACGTTCTTTTGCAACGGACTCTACATACAGTCCTATTTCCGCGGCTACACCCTCGACTTTCGATGACTTCGAAAGAGTCAAGCAGCGGAACGCACGAACAGACTGCGATGTGGGCGACGCACAAGGACGACGTGAAATAGGACGTCCACCGAGTATCGAGGGAGTAGGAACAACAGGAGAGTCGTGTTCTCCAGAGGAAGACAAAGCGAGCGCGACTGAGGGTGGCGGGGGTGGAGGCGGTGAGGGTTGGAGTTGAGGGGGAAGATCTGGCAAGTAAGGAAGAGGCCGCCTAGCATGAACAGACTGGGAAGACGCCGTAAAGGAAACACAAAGTTGAAAGGGCCAGATAATGACTATACCCTTATCTTCACCTTGTTTGTTTTGCACAGCTATCCAGGCGATGACATAGGTTGGGCTCGTCCGTTTAGGGGTACCTGAACGAAATGTGTTCTGTCTCTCAAGATGCGGTGTGGGGAGAGGTGATTTCCATTCACCCGCACCAAGTCCAGTCAGTGATTGTTCGAATTGGGAGGTGATACCCGATGTAGGACCGTTGTACGCCGACAAGTAGTACGATGGCACTCCAAATGGAAGAAGTGTGATTGGGGTGCCAGCAACTAATGGGAGGTTAAAATCGAGTGGAAGAAGGTCGGTCTGCCGTAAGTGTGAGTGCACGTCTAATCTCGATGCACTCAGATGGACCTCAAGCCGACAGTGTACGAGAGGCCTGCAACGGTTATAGTGTCGGGTAGTGTCTGGAGGCTTGAACCTCACCTAAGTTTTGTCCCATTCAGCCAGTCAGTTGCCCATTCATTCGAGATTGGGGAAGACCTAAGTAAAAGTCCATCCATGAACTGGTGAGCCGAACGTCCAGAAAGTGTATCCTTGGAGACTTTGGTGATATCGTCGACGATTCGGTTCCGAAGGGCAATTATGAAGCGAGAGTAAATTACACGGAGACACTTGCGTGGTAGAAGGTTGGCTACTGAGAAATCTGGACCACCCGTCAAAGCGAGATTTCTGCCACAGCATGAGCAAGGGCATGGCTGTGTTGCGCATTCGAATGAACAAGGATATAGACCTTGGGGGTCGAAGAGTGAAATATCCGAAGCTTGAAATGCTGTGAGTTACGGGGCATAGGAGAGAACGGGTGCCGGGCGGCACCGCAACAGGCTATAAGGGATCGGGAGAGCACTTACCGACGAGACCATCCAATGATATTGCTCTTAGTGCAGAGATGCAGGCATCGGAGTGATCAACGGATGTGAACATAAATGCATGGAGCACAGATGAGGCGCCATCGATGTGGACATGGGGCAATATCGATTCCAAGAGAGTGAGGGAATCATTCCGCGACACAAGTTGTCTGCGGCCGAACTCAAGGGGGTCGTAGGGAGGACCATCGGCTGCGAAGAGAAAAGTGACATAAGCTATGCGAGAATTGGGGGGCAATGAGATGACGGAGGAGAGCAGCTCGTTTGAGAGAGTTAGCGGGGGCGACACATGAGCGGGCGACGCGGACGGGTGCGGAGGAGTATGACTGTCGTGTTTCTGGGCCATGCAGACGGATGTGGAGCAGGGCAAGTGAGATGGGACGTGTCAATGTCTTTCCACTGCGGTGATGAATTGTCCCGGACAGTCGGGGCGATGTGGTGGGCTTAGTCCGTGTGCGCTCTTTTACGAGCTCATCGTCGCTGGCGTCGTCGCCGCTTGTGAATATTTATTTACGAGAATTATCCCCAAAGGGGAGATGTACAATTACATAATACCATTTAGCTAAGGTTGAGGAAAGGGCGAGGCATGCGCCACCGTAATCCCTGCCTTTGTTGGATCCTTGTCCAAAAAATATGCAGCCCACATCCCGCCCCGCCTCGACTTCGACACGTCCCGCAGCATCTCCCCATCCCAGAGCTCACCTAAATCAGGTCAATACACAGACAAAAGTCCTCGACACCGTCCATGGTCGCATCCTCTGCGTTGCAGACATCCGTGGCCGTCTCTCCGCTCTCAATGATCTCGCGCGCGAAGCCAACGCAAAAGCAATCATCCACACCGGTGATTTCGGTTTCTTTGGTCTGTGATCCATATTTCCTCCTTTCCTGCCAATTTTATTTTCTTCTGACGCGTCCCGTCCCCCCCAGAGAGCAGCAGTCTAGAGCGAATCAATGACCGCACCCTCCGCCACCTCACAATGTATTCTCCCCTCATCGCCACCGCTCAACGCAACCATCTCCTATCCCCAGACAATACCCCCGCGACCATTCGTTCCACTGTAGACATCTCCCTCATATCAGAATTCCCTCTTCTCCTCTCAGGCCAAATCAAGCTCCAAACCCCCGTGTTCACTGTCTGGGGCGCCTGTGAAGATGTTGTCATTCTGGAAAAATTCCGTACCGGTGCCTATGCCATCGATGGTTTGCACGTGTTAGATGAAGCCACGACGCGTTGCCTCGATGTGGGTGGTGTCAAACTCCGTCTCCTCGGGTTAGGGGGTGCTCTCGTGCCACACAAAATGTTTGATAACGGCGACGGAAATGCTACCATCGCCGGTGGTCAGGGTACCATGTGGACCACAGCTCTCCAGATCGGGGAGCTTGTCGACACTGCACAGCGGGTGTTCGACCCTTCAGAGACGCGCCTCCTCGTCACACATGCAAGCCCAGGCCGGGAAGGAATCATTGCCCAGCTGGCTCTCGTCCTCAAGGCCGATCTCACCATATCTGCGGGTCTTCACTTTCGATATGCCACCTCTTACAATGAGTTCAGCGTGCAAGGTGATTTTGAGGGTTTCCGTCACAAGTTGATTGTGGGCAAGGAGGGCTTCGACAAAGTCTGGGATAGTGTAAAGACTCAGGTTGATGCCGTCATCGATGAGCACCAGCGAATTCTCCTCGACAAGGCTTTGTCTGTCATCGAGCGCATTCCTCAGCCCCAAGCACAAACTGGTGCACCGCCGACAGCTACTGGCGAGGAACCTGCCTGGAAGAACTGTTGGAACTGGAATCTATGTGACGCCGCCTTTGGATCCCTTGTCCTGGACATAAAGGAGGGCAGGATTAGTGCCGAGCTCAAGAGCCAAGGCATGTATTCCAGTCAAACACACTGCTTGCACTCACATCCTGCAGGATTCAATTACGCATACCGCCGCACCGCTACTCCCGGCACCGTCGCACACACCCCTAATTCGACAAGTTCCTCGTTGCCGAACGCTACCGCGAACGCACCAACAAAAGGCTCAACACCAGTGCCTACGGAAAAGCCTGCCTCACCCATGCCAAAGGACGTCAAGTCGCCACTCGCTTCAACGTCTCCGATTGTCTCTGCCACGCCGAAGGAGGGTACCTCGAGCCTTCCTCAAACTAAGACAAATGGTACACCGACGGGACCTCCTGATAAAGTTGAGAAAGACAAGCAAAAAAAGAGGGAAAGGAAGGAGAAGAAGGAACGTCCGGACCGGGAGACGAAGGAGAAGGATTCTGCAGAGGAGGCCAGCGCATCTCCTGTCGATCCACCTTCAACTCAACCAAAGTCTGGCAAAGAAACCCCAGTTCCTGATGAGGCCATCAAAGCACCTACGCCCGATGCCCTGGAAACTGGTCTCAAGTCACCAACGACAGACAGCGCTGGTACACGCACTCCAACTTCAAGGCGGGCCTACAAGCAGTCATGGACTCTGTTTGTTCGCCTCCAATCACCTGCAAACGAGACGGAAGTGCGCGAATTTTTCGGTGGAGAACAATCAGGCGTACGCGAAATATCCGATCAGCGACGGTCTATTATATTCTAACAATAGGTTCTAGATCATTCGTGTGGCATACCCAAACACTCAACAAGGTCGGAGCCAGAAAATAGCATATGTCGAGTTTGGCGATGAGGAAGCTATGAAAGGTGGCTTAGAGAAAAATAACGAAGTAATGCGATGGTTGTCGTCTTGGCATTTGAGAGCTCTGACGTTTATGTCTTAGAAAATCAACGAGTCCCCGGTCGAGGTCAAAATCGCAACGGATAAGGAAGACCGAGGTGGCCTACGAGGTGGTCCCAGGGGTCGCGGTGGCCGTGGAGGAGGCTTCGTTGCGCGAGGGTTTGCAGCCGCTGGTCTTACCGGCAAGGGACGAGGAACTAACGGTGAAGCCCGTGGGTCCGGGGAAAATGGAAAGACTGGAGAGGCGACTGCATGAAACGGACTGTCAAAGCGGGGGATTATGGGCACAACCA
>JBBPQR010000305.1:0-13036 GCA_038092615.1 Boletus sphaerocystis | reverse complement strand
GTGGTAATACTAGAAACAATTCTTCTTTTATTAGTAGAAGAAAGCTTGGAAGGAGGGCCTAATTTGATGTTTTCCCTGCCTGGATGAATCTCTTTGATAACCCTGGCCACAGTGGACTTCCCTAGACCAGTTTGGGAGGATATTTTCCTAGCAGAAAGGCCAGATTCAGAGAGAAAGAGGATATGGGCTCTAGCAGAGGCAGAAATAGGCTTTATAGTGAAGTAGGGTTAGCTGGGTGGTATTTCTGCTCTTTATAGTGCCCAGGGTTATGTAAGTTACATAATAAGTCAGGGTTAAAGCATAGCACCCTTCAGAACATTATGTTATTTACTAAAAGATGATTGATAATGTTATGCTCAAATAAGTGTCCCAATGATATAACATTTTAATATGGATATATCTCAATGCCATGGTAACCAAATCACATGCCTAAGGGCTCATCTTCAGGGTAGGAGTTAGGGCCATTTATGACCCTGCAAGGGTCAGAGCTGATATATTTTAGTTCTTTTGCAAATATGAAGTCTTTCTAAAATGGCCCAACATTGGGACACTTATTTGAGCCACTATAACTTGTAACATTTGCAAAAGACTCTGCTTTGCTGGCTATCTTGCTGTGAAAGGCCTGTATATGCTCAATAAACTAAAAATTCAAGCTTGAATAATTTGCTGACATAAAAGCTAAAGCTGACTTACCATCTTCGTAACATTGTCATCCCATTTAGTGTCTGAAAATCTAAGAATCACTGCAAACAAAATAGAAGATGTAGCATATGATGACTGCTAACTACATAAGCTTAACTAAGGCATTCTTAATGTTAAATTGTTCCATAGGTGCGCTCCCATTCAATAGTTTCAATAATCTCTAAGATTAGGAAATCATATGCATACCTCACATTATCTCTGTCCATAGGTGGCAGATCTTGCCTTCAGATCCTAGCATTTCCAGATACACTCAAGGCAGCAGACAAAGCATGCAAGCCTTGATTACTCTATTGGGTGTATAGGGCAGAATTGTTTATCTGAAAAGGGAAGATGTTGAGTGGGGGTAAAGGTAGGCATGAAAACCCCTTGTTTGGAATTTCAGATGCAAAGACCACTAGAGTTATCTAAGAGTTACTGGCATATATGCTGTCAGCTCCTTCAGAGGTGGGACAGTCAGAAAGAATGCTAAGTAGCTCAAGTGGTGCCCCATAACCTCCAATTTATCATTGAAGACTGTGTGGGAACATACTGTTACACTTGGTCCATATAAGGACAAGTGAAGACCTGATAGGTGAAGACGACGGTCTTTTGAGGAGTTGAGTCAAAGGGGATTTCTTAGATGGAGATGTTGGAGGTTTTCCAACTAAGACAATAGGCTACTACCACTCAGGTAATGCTTTGGGATTGACGACAATAGCCATCAAGATGAGGTTAAGACAAGAATGCCCACTCAGAAGTGAGGCAGTGACTTAGAGAAATCTGGAAGACAAAGGAAAGGAGAACAATATATTAAAGCTAGGAACTCAGGTGAAGTTCAGGTAAGACTAGCATGGGGAAATACATATGAGTATCTCTGTGTTCAATGAACAGGAAGTGATTGGACCAGGAGGGTTATTCTACTGAATGAGTGGAGCAGGTACAAGGACAACGAGGATGACCAAAGTGGTGAACAATGAGGATGGTGATGGGTGAATATGCCACAAAATGGAACAGGTTTGACTCACTATGGATTCATGGGCAGGGAGGGCCTCAATGGGATGATACCAGTAATGCTTGGTATGACTTGAATGTGCTGGTATAGTATGGTGACTAACAGTAATTGAGGATGTGACTAAATAATAGTAAACATTGATGGTGTGTCATACTAATGCAGACTTGAAGAGGGTGAAATAGTGGCAGGAACATGACTGCTATGAACAGCGTGCATGACTACTAGTATGTTACTAACTTAGAACATTTCAGTAAAGGTTGAAAGGAAGAAGAAGAAGAAAAGGGAGAGCATATGACTCGGATTCATGTGCATCAGACACTATGGTGGAATCTAAGTCAGCACTGGCATTTAGGTTATTGATTTGGATGATGGCACAGCATTACCACCAATTGTGGTGGCAGTGGCTATGGTGGGTGTGGAGGCAGCACTGGATGGATGTGCTTCAGGCTGATTAGGACATTAACAGTTGCATTAGGGTGGTCATGTCGCTCTCTCACCTCACTCCTGTTGTGCATTGTTGATCACATGAAGGAGAGTGGTGTGCCTTTGCTCAGCTTGTGGGTATGATGTAAGGAATCTTGGCTTGTTCAAATGGTACCTATGGGTGCAATGTGATGTGTCAGTTTGGAAAGGTGTGTGCATGAAAATAAATACAATGATGGGAACAAACTTACATGGTGATGAACTCGAGCACAATGACTGACCATTCAAAGAACTTGGTTGCGAAAATGCAGTTTCTCCCCTGTATCCACTCAGGCAGCTAGTTTTTGAGTGGAGTATGGAGGCCAAGGTCGGGCGGGATCTCCGTCTGTCCAATGTCTAATGATGTCCTGCCATGACTCTTTTTAGAGTTGTTGTATTCTAGAGTCTGAACAAGGAATAGGGACATGAGGAATGACGAGTCCAGGCTTTGGGATCTGGTGGGAATCGTGACATGACAACCTGCAGCTGGGTAGTAGGACTAAAGTGTGGCTACTAGTAATAAAGGAAAACTAGGATTGCTCAGATACTGGTGGGCATAAAGCCAATGTGTGGACATGACAATGTGTGATAGTATTAGGAGGCATTGATAGCAACAAGAAAGTAGTGGTAGCACTACTAGTAGTGGGTGTGGAAGGGGTATTGCGAGGCAGTACTTTGATTATTGGTGGTGTTTTGTTCAAGCCTGAGGGACAATGAGCAGTAGTTGCACCACTGGCATAACTGTTGATATTGACAATGGTAGTGGTCCTGAGTTTGTGGACAGTGTCAGTCAGCTTGTCTATTTGAGTTTTTAACTCTTGGAAGTCAGTGGATGCATTAGTATGGGCAGCATTGATCAATGCATCTACTTGGGTTCTCAATCCTTAAATGTCAGTGGTGATGGATGTGTGGACTGAGTGCAATTCCTCTGCTAAGATTGGTTGAATGAGCATTGCCTCTCCCATCAGAGAGTTGTCAGTGTTATGTGGAACTGGTGCCAAGGTATCACTATAGTAAGTTTTATATGTATATAGCTCGTTAAGCAGATATCAAATCAGAGTGTCACACTGAAAGAACAAAATGGTGAGAGCTGTAACATGCAGATGATGGCTAATAATAGCAGTAACCTACATGTTCCTGCTTAGTCCAGCCATCCCACCAATGGACTTTCATCAAAGGCCAGCAGCGCTTGCCAACTGGTACAAACATAAACTGGTACTAGACACCACCTTGTAGGAAACAGTGGGTTGAGAAAGAACCCCAGATGGCAGCACCTGAGATTGTCTCATTGATCCACTGCTGAATGGTATTGTGGGAGAGCTGCTCATGGGGCTGAATGACACCATTTGTACCTATCACTGGGAAGACACAGTTTTCTAGCTTAAGCTCATGTTCATAGTGGAATACCTCAAGCCACTTGATTCACACCAACAGCCAGATGAAGCAGTCTGAGCCAGGTAAGTCAGGCTACAGGTGGATTCTGTAGCAGTTCCCTGATCATGCAACATCATATGAGGCACCATCAAGATAATGGTAATCATAACAGTAACACACCTTGCAGATCAGTTTCACCTAGCCCCCTGTCTACCTTATATTGCCAGCTCTTACGATTTCGGAGGTGGACTTCAAAATAAACCATCAGATCACTTAGCACAAGTGGCTCATAAGCAAGCGCTACATAACATGACTAATTGATGATGAATTGGGCATTGTGATATGCTGCCACTTCACTTTAACGAGCTCAAAGCACCTATAGTAGGTAAATTATGCATATGTCTCAGTTTTTCTTTCTGCTCAAAATGTTTTTCACATGAGACTTGTCTTATCCATAAAGTTTAAGCAGTGGTGTTGGATACAAGTTGCTTCAGATGTCGGCTGACAAGCTCTCACTCTTTTAGGTCCATTTGTGAGTCTGATATAGTCAGATGCTCGCCCCTATTGCAGCAAGCAGAGTGCCAACTTGATAATGTTCTCTGAGCTCACCTTGTGTTTTAATGAACTCATGAGATCCTTGACTTCAGCTGAATCTGCTGGATTGCCCTCCCATCAGCAATTGGCCATATCAAAGTGCCACCTCCCACAGTATGTGTTTGCATCACTGTAAAGGAATGTCAAACATGAAATCAGGGTATTTTTGAAAGTTTTTACAGTATTCAAGAAATTCAGAGGAAGAGAAAAGAGAAGAAGAGGAGGAAAAAGAAGGGGTTTGTCAAAGGCAAATAGGACAAGAACAGGGGGAATCAGGAGTTTCTAAGGAGTATCACTTTTATACTTTTTTGGCAGATTGCAGGGCTATGGGATGAGTTTGATAGAAGTCTTTGATAGCAGCTTCTTTTGCCTGCAGGAGTTTACTTTCCATGATCCATTCATTTTCCTCATAAAGGAAACCCTTCCATGATATAAGATATTCTATTTTTCCTTGTTCCTTATGGGATGTAACTATTTCCTTAATTTCTTATTCCTCAACTCTGTTAATAAGATCAGGCAGTGGAGGTGGAATATGTTTTTGTGAGGGGAATGATCCTTACATGTATGGATGCAATAGGAATTCATGACATGGAGTAGATGGCACACCATTTGGGATCTAATTTTAGATTATAGGTGCTGGCACCGATTTTCTTAATGACTTTAAAGGGGCCATATTGTTTACCATCTAATTTCTTTGATAGGCAATCAGATCTAATATTGGTCCCTTCTAATAATACCAAATCTCCTGGCTTGTATTCAAAGATAAGTTGAGTTCAGTCATAGAACTTTTGCATATCTGTTGCCACATGTTCCAGAGATTCCTTAGCTAATTTGAGTGTTCTCTGCATCATTTCCACAAATTCTTTTGCTGATTCATTTTGGACTTGTTTCCAATACTCTCCACAGATATTTGGTTATTGGCTGTAACTAAGCATAAAGGGTGAGAATCTGCTTGCTAATTGATGATGTGTGAATTCTGCTAATGCTAGCCATTCTACCCAATCATTTTAAGGGTCATTGGTGTACAACCATAGATATTGTTCAATTGTGGAGTTGTATCGTTCTGTTTGTCCATCAGTTTGTGGATGGTATGCCAACAATAGATTGCCTTCTATTTCTAAATGGACATGTAAGGCTTCCATAAAGGAAGAGACACATTGGGGGCCTCAGTCAAATATCACTTTTAGGGGAGTTTTGTGGAGTTTGAATATATGGTCTCAGAATATGGTGACTACCACTTTGGTGGTAATTTCAGTGTTTATTGGGAAAAGACAGATCATTTTAAAGCATTGGTCCATTACTGTGAGAATGGCATTTTTTCCCTGTGATTCCAGTAGCGGGCCAATTATGTCAACAGATATGATTTCCCATGGTGCATTAGAAATTTCATTTGGTTGTAGCAGTGTCTTTCCAGCCTGGTGGATGGTTTTTGCTTTTTGACACTTGTCATATCCTTTGACATATGTTTTAATGTCTTTTCTCATAGTTGGCCAATAATATTTAGCCGAGATGAAATCCCTTGTTCATCTGATTCCTGAGTGTCCAGCTACTAGGTGATCGTGATTTTCCCTAATGATTCTTTCCCTTAATTTGTCATTTTTGAGAATATATAGGAGTTTTTTGAAATACATGATCCTGTTAGCTTCCTTCCAGGAATCTCCCTTTTGTAGTCCAATGATGGCATATCTTTCACGCTGATCCAGTCTAGATGAGTCTGGATAGGTACTTGTTGAAAACGATTGTTTTACCACTTGGATTGTTGGGGAATCCAATGAGTTTAGTGAATCAGTTGTAAATTTAGATGGAGAAATGAGGATTTTTTATTTGTTGTCATTTTCCACCCCCTTTTCAAAGTCTGGCCTCTGAGATAGTGGGTCTGCTGGGTTAGTTTTTCCTGATTGATGGCGAAAGATGTATTTGTATTTAGATAATATTTGTTGCTATCAAGCTTGGTTGCAAGACAGATCTTGTGGAGATTTAAGATAGACAAGGTTTTGATGATCTGTAAGAATCTCAAAAGGGTGGGCTACATCAAGAAGATAATGTCACTATTCTTTGATAGTGAAGATGATTATAGCGAGTTCAAGATCCATGGTGTAGTAGTTGCATTTGGCTTCTGATAGAGATTGCAAGATAAATGCTATTGAGTGCCAAAGATCATCTTGTTTTTGTGAAAGGACTGCACTGTGACCTATGCCAGAACCATCAGTTTCAATCCTGAATTAGTCTGTGTCAGTGGGCATGTGGAGAATGAGAGCAGATGTGATTGTCATTTTCAGGGTTTCATATGCTGTTTGGCAGGCTTCATCCCAGATGAATTCTTTCTTTTCTGAAGGTTATTTAAGAGATGAGCTATTTTGGTGAAGTCTTTGACAAATTGGCAGTAGAAGTTTAAAAACCTAAGGAATCCCCTAAGTTGTTTGTGGTTTTGGGGAATTGGCCATTCTACTATGCCTTTCACTTTGGTGGGGTCCATTTGGACAGATTGGTTTCCAACTACAAGACCAAGGTATTTGGTATGTTCTTTTTCGAATTCACACTTGGTATGTTTTAGGTATAGTTTATTATCTCATAGTATTTATAGTACTTTGGAAACTATCTGTCTATGTTCTTCCAGTATAGCTGTGAAGATCATGATATCATTCATGTAGATCACTACTTTGCCTTGACTGATCAGGTTGCAGAGGGGTTGATTCATCATGGTTTGAAAAGTAGCAGGCAAATTGGTTAATCCAAAGAACATGACTAATGGTTTGAACAGTTCTCTATTAGTACAAAAGGCTGCTTTCCACTTGTCTCCTTCTTTCATTCTTATGTTATTGTATCTCCATCATATGTCTAGCTAAGTGAAGTATTTGGTGTTCTTTAGTTTATCAATTAGCTTCAAGATGAGTGGGAGTGGGATTTGATTTTTGATAGTATTTCCAGTGGTCCTGAATGGGCCAGAGTTTTCCATCTTTCTTTTTAATGAAGAAGAATGCTAAGGTGAATGGGGATTTGGATGGTCTTATGCATTCTGATTTTAGATTTTCTTCTAGAAATGCATCCAATTCTTTTTGTTTGTCAATCATGAGATTGTAGATCTTGCAATCGATGACGTGATCTCCAGGGAGAATCTCAATTGCATGATCCCACAGTCAATGAGGGAGGGAAGTTCATCAAAGTTTTCTTTATCGAACACATCCTTGTACTGATGGTAATGTTCAGGAACAACTTGTTTAAAGGTTTGCATTTGTTTTTCCTTGTTAGCTTCAATAGCTATTTCTGTCAACATGGTGGCTCAAAGATATTCTTCCACATTGATTTCAAAGAGTCTTTCACCATCTTTTATGGACTCTCAGAATTCCTCATCATCTTTAACTGGAATAAGCTCTGGTAAATGGTCATCATGACATTTGAGCTCAATTGTTTGGTTTTTCTAGTTGAAATTTGGGTTATGTTTCTTTAGCTAGTTATATCCCAGGAACAAAGGATGTGTAGATAAAGTTGTGATAACTAAAGCTAATTTTTCTGAATGGTCATTTATTTGTAATTCAATGGTGACAAATTTAATGATAGCACCAGTTGTATTTTTGATGCCATCAGCATTGTATACAGGAATGGGAATAGGAATGTCATATGTAAGTAGTTTGTTTTCCTGTACAAATTTGTCTATCCAAGATGCACTACATCTGGAATCTACTAAGGCAACTACTGGTATTTTATTTCCATCATCTGTTATTATTGTCCCCTTTGTTTCAAGCAAATCTTTAGATCTCTTTCTTTTGACAAATTTGGGTTTATTTTGGAGATCTCTGAGATATATGCATGATTCCAATGGTGAGACTCTTTTTATATGTTGCACTAATTGTGAGTCCACTTTCTGGTGTTGCAATTGGTGTATGAACAACCTTAGATATTTGATTGTTTGTTCATCATCATTTTTGTCTGTGAGGTTTTTAATCCACTCTACAGACCAGGGGTCAATTGTGTTCATCCAAGTGTTTCACTTACTCTCCCTCTTCTATGAAGATGAACAGGGTTGATCAGACCCTTCTTTCAGTAAATGTTGGAGAATTCGGATCTGTTTATCAGTTGATCCAAAACCAGCATTTTCTCTTTGAGTTTGATCTAGATCCTCAACCTCTTTTAGTATTGGATTTTCGATTTTCTCAATGATTAGTTGTTAGAGGTGTGTTGCGCACTCTGCGCATTTTGGGTAATGCGCCACACATTGTGGCGAATATTTGTTGTTGTATCCTAGCTAGGTACATAGTTGGAGTTTCACAGTCGACTGTGGACTCCAGGTATGAGCACTCCGTACTGTCTATAATATCAGTTCTGACTGTGGACTCCAGCTGTGCGATCCCAGTTGTTTAACAGGTTATGAGCCCCGCGCTCTAGTCGCATCAAATTCGCTCAGCTTGTTGTACCACAGCGGAAAACTTCTCGCCTTAGAACTCTCTTCGCTTCCCACTCTGCCACTTCGCTTCCCACTCTGCCTCTTCACCTCCCAGTCTGCCTCTTCGCTTCCCACTTTGCCTCTTCGCTTCCCACTCTGCCTCTTCGCTTCCTATCACTCCCTTCCGCACCATGTCCTCAGAACACCAATCCCACTCCCATCGCATCCAGGCGCTCACTGGAACCAATTACAACACATGGAGCGAAGAAATGAAGGCTCTATTTCGCTCAAAAGGCCTCTGGCGCCTTGTCGATGGCAAAGAGACTCGTCCAACAGCGGCTGGAGTCGAGCAAACCGCTTGGGATCTCAAGCAGGACAAGGCTGCTGGCGAGTTGATGCTCAACATTGCCCCAGACCAGTGAGTACACATCCGGGCTGACCAGGATGACCCGACCAAGGCCTGGGCTGCGCTCAAAAAGGTCTTCGTCCAGCAAAAGGCCAGCAGTCGTTTTGTCGCATACGACGAGTTTTTCAGCATCCGGAAACACGCTGAGGAGTCCCTGCCTGGTCTAGCTGCCAGAGTTGAGGAGTCAATGCTGCGCATCAAGGATTTGCGCACCACCTCATTCGATATTCAGACCCTGGACGACGAGCTCACCTGCATGGCGATGATTTGTGCCCTTGGGCCCGAATACAATCATTTCACATCCTCACTCGCACTCCTCACTGACCTGGACAAAGACAAGGTCAAGGCTGCGTTCCAGACGGAGGAAATCAACCGTCGCCCACGTTCTGATCCCTCTCCTACCTCTCCTGCGGATTCCGCACTCTCTGCATCGTCCTCTGGCTGTCGATGCACCCCAAACACGCCCTGCTCGTTCTGCGACAAGTTAGGGCACTGCCAGTGCAAATGCTACGCACTGCAGCGCGCGAAAAAGTACCACAAGGCGAACAGGAACAAGGACAAGAAGCAGGACCAGCCCCAGGCGGCCAATGCGTCACAAACGGACCCAAATGAGGTTGTAGAGCGCGCAGGAAATGCAAGTCTTCGTTCCAGTGACCCCACTGATCCATTCTCACCGCTCCAACTCGATGCTGACCACGACCGGAATGCAGACTCGGGGGCCACTTCTCATATGACGCCCCATCGCCACTGGCTACGCAATGATACCCCCAAACGCGTCCCAATCAAGCTCCCTGACAACACTCTCATTTACTCAGCTGGGGTGGGGTCTGTGGTGTTCGAGCCGGTCATAAATGGGAAAAGCAGTCGAGCGGTCGAGTTTTCAAATGTTCTGCATGTCCCTGGACTGCGGAACAACCTCCTCTCTGTGTTGTACCTTACGCGCCATTCTGGATTTACTGTGCACATCAATGCAACACATATGTCATTCTCTCGCTCGTCTGGAGTGCCACTGTTCGTCGCCACCATCAACAACCACAATGCCGCATTCCTGGATGGCATCACTCAGTCTGTGACGCAGTATGCGCAGGCTGCAACCACTGTCCCACTCGATCTGTCGCTCTGGCATCGCAGGTTTGCGCATCACAACACACCTGACATCAAGTCACTCATGGAGCGCAAATTGGTGACTGGTATGCGCATTGACAGCAAATCTGCAGCTGATCCCATATGCGAACCATGCCTGGCTGGCAAGATGCACGCAAAGCCATTCACGACGTCCCAGAATCGCGCCACTCGTCCCCTTGAGCTGGTGCATTCAGATGTCCATCAGGTTCCTTATCGAACCTTCTCTGGCTATCGCTATTGGGTGACATTCATCGACGACTACTCGAGATACCGCTTTGTTCTGCCAATTCGCGCCAAATCGGACGTTTTCGACGCATTCCAGCAGTTCAAGGCGTTGGCAGAAAACCAGACTGAACGACGGATCAAAACCCTGCGAGACGACAAGGGTGGCGAGTACACGGGCAATGCAATGCTCGAGTTCACTAATCAGTGCGGCATCGAACGCCAGCACACTGTCCGTGCGCGCCCCCAGCAAAATGGTGTTGCTGAGCGTGCCAATCGTGTCCTTTCCGAGCGCATCACTGCCATGTTGGCAGAATCAGGTCTGGCCATGGCCTTTTGGGGTGAGGCACTGGCTGCACTCGTCCACATCTTGAATCGCTGCCCTACTGCGTCTGTGGACGATGCGAATCCATTCGAACTGTGGCATGGACGCAAACCAGATGTGTCCAACTTCCGTGTCTGGGGATCCACAGCCTGTGTGCACATTCAGAAAGACAAGCGCGACGCATTGAAGCCTCACTACGAGAAATGCGTATTCATTGGGTACCCGGATGGTTACAAAGGTTGGAAATTCTACAATCCAACTACCAAGCGCACTATCATTGCTGAACGCGCTGATTTCGACGAAAGACGTCCTGCTTCGCCAACCAGCGTGACTGATGGCCCATCTGGCGTGACTGACACACAGCCAACTCCTTACATCGCACCAGGCACTGGCGACGACCCTGTGGACGACGATATTCCTGCTCCTCGGGTTCTACATCCTGGGGGGCGGCCCTGATCCTGATGAGGAACAGGATGCAGACCCCATTACGCCTCTGGCTGTCCAAGCACCCTTACCAGTCGTCCCAGAGACACCCCCACGTGCGCCTGCGCCTGTTCAGAGCCCCATTGGAATTGGAGCGCGTTTACCTCGCAGAACACGCCAACGACCGCGCGAATGGTGGAAACTGAGCCCTGCTCAGCTTGTGGATGATGGAGAGGACTCTGACGACGAAGAAGCCGATCTGGCCCACTGCTTGAGTGCCAGTGTTGCTCACCCAACGACATTCCAGGAGGCAATGCAACGGGAGGATGCTGCTGAGTGGAGACAGGCCGCATTGGAAGAACTAGCAGCCCACAAGTCGAATGGGCCGCGCCCCAAGGGTACTCCAGTCATCGGATCCAAGTGGGTGTTTACCAAGAAATACCACGTTGACGGTGCCTTTGAACGCTACAAGGGACGTCTAGTAGCCCGGGGCTTCTCCCAGCGTCCGGGATTCGAGTATCTCGAGGTGTTTGCCCCCACAGTGCGTCTTCCAACCCTCCGTGTCATTCTTGCGCTGGCTGCGCTCCAAGACCTCCATCTATGGTCGGTGGACATCTCCCACGCATATCTGAATGGCGAAATGGACTGCGATGTCTACATGGAGCAGCCAGAAGGGTTTGTCGAGGGAGATCGCAGAGAAACGGTCTGTTTACTGAACAGGGCGCTCTATGGCACGAAACAGGGTGGAAATCGCTAGAATCGCAAGATGCGCACCACTCTGCAGTCGATGGGCTTCTCCCAGATCTACTCGGATGCTGCTGTCTATATCTATGTCCAAGCTGATGTCCAGCTCATCCTCCCTGTGTTTGTCGACGATATGACATTCGCATGCAAATCGCTCGAGACAATCAAGCAGACCATCGCAGACCTGTCCAAACACTTCAAACTGCGTGACTTGGGGCCTACCACCGAGATTCTAGGCATCAAAATCGATCGCAACCGTGCCAAGCGCTCTCTGACCATCTCACAGCGCCAGTATTGCCCCGGTTTGTGTCTCTCCCATGACCAGAGTCCTAAGACCACTCAGGAGCGGGACTCCATGCGCTTTCTGGACTATGGAGGTGCCATTGGGTCCCTGCAATACCTGTCCTGCACTACACGCCCCGACATCGCCTTTGCTACAGGTCAGCTTGCCTCATTCACATCTGATCCAGGTGTAGCCCATTGGAATGCGATCAAACACCTGTTTCGCTATATCAAAGGCAGCATCGACTTCGGCATCACCTACTCCCCTGATCCATCCACCTCAGAACTCTTCTCCACCTTCTCTGATGCCAATCATGGCGGTTGCAAGGACTCTGGACGGTCTACTGGCGCATATGTCGTCAAGATCAGCACTGGCATTGTTTCCTGGATGTCCAAGCGCCAACCCATCGTCGCTCTCTCTACCACTGAAGCTGAGTATGTCACTGCATGCGAGGCTGGCAAGGAGATTTTGACCTTGTGCCAAGCACAGCCTCCACTATAGCAAAGTTACTGCCCCAAATCTCCTCCTGAACCTCAAAGCTCTTGGTCTTGGCTCCGTGATAGATGGCACAAAAGTGACAACATGTTTGCTGAAATGCTGCAGTGTTTGAATCTTCTGCATCTGCACAGAACTTTTCTTTTTGACCTGGCCTACAGTGTTAAACAGCTGGGATCGCACAGCTGGAGTCCACAGTCAGAACTGATATTATACATAGTACGGAGTGCACATACCTGGAGTCTGTTAAACAGCTGGAATCGCATAGCTGGAGTCCACAGTCAGAAACTCAATTGCACATAGTGCGAACTACACATACCTGGAGTCCACAGTCAGAAACTGAAGAAGCGCTGACTGTGGAACTCCGACTATATACCTAGCTAGGATACAACAACAAATATTCGCCACAATGTGTGGCGCATTACTCAAAATGCGCAGAGTGCGCAACACACCTCTAACACTCCCCCCTGATTGCGCATCTCTGCTAACTCTTCTCAAGACCCAGCATT
>JBBPQR010000304.1:0-13085 GCA_038092615.1 Boletus sphaerocystis | reverse complement strand
CCGACGGTGTCGGCATGCAACCAAAAAAGGTCGACACCATCCTGGACTGGCCAGCGCCTACCAAAATAACACAACTCCAGTCCTTCCTTAGACTATGTAATTATTACCGACGATTTATTAACAGTTTTGGACAGATTGCCCGCCCTCTCAATGACCTCACAAAGAAAAATGTCCCATACGTCTAGGGGGAGGCTCAGCAAAAAGCGTTTGACACACTCAAAAAACAATTCACCACTGTGCCACTCTTGGCATTTCCCGACTCCTCAAAGGACATGCGTGTTGAAACAGATGCCAGCGACATCGCCTCTGGCACAGTATTATCCGTCCTAAGGGAGGATAAGTTATGGCACCCTTGCACTTTTCTTTCCCATTCCTTTTCTTCTGCCGAACGCAACTACCCAGTCTATGACAAGGAGTTGCTCGCTATCATATGCGCTCTCGAGGAGTGGCATCATTACCTCATTGGAAAGGCTAATTTCGAGATTTGGACAGATCACAAAAATCTCGAATACTGGAAAAGGCCACAAACACTTTCTGGTCGCCAGGCGCAATGGCATGAACTCTTACAAGAGTTCAACTATACTCTTGTATACAAACCTGGCAACACGAATGGTCGTGCCAATGCTTTGTTGCGTCGCCCGGACCACGGCAACACCATCAATAAATTAAATGAAAACATCACCATTTTCACTTCCGATGTTCTTTGCTCCTCTTCCTTATCTATTCCTGTTGAACTCACCTCCCCCAATGCCCACTTACCCTCGAAGGGCTCTACTTCTGCTGTAGGTTTCGACCTTTACTCCACCACTGATCTTGACATTCCTGCCCACAATCAAAAACTTATCCCCACCCATATCAAGATCCAACTCCCAATTGGAACTTATGGGAGGATTGCACCTCATTCAGGCCTCACCTTCAAACACAAAATCAATGTCATGGCCGGAGTCATTGACACTGATTATAGGGGAGAAATTGGTGTAATTCTCTTCAACCATTCCGATTCCTCTTTCCATGTTTCTAAATTTGACTGCATCGCACAACTAATTATTGAAAAAATAGAAAACCCAACACTATCAGAATCAAAGACTCTTGACAAGTCAGAATGAAATGACAAAGGGTTTGGCTCCACAGGAGTTCAAGCCATTTCTTCCACGTCTCTCGCCCCAAACTTTGAAACTAAATTATGCATGGAATCTTCTAGGTTGAACGTTGACGCAGTCAATGAATATGAATACTATGCAACAGACAGACTTTTCAGAAATTTGAATGGCATCGTCTTTGTGCCCCCTTCTCTTCGCAACAAATTGATTTCTATCTTTCATGATTCTCCAGTCACTGGCCATCCTGGCTGCGACCGTACTATTGCTTCTATTCAAAAATTTTACTGGTGGCCTGGCGCTGCCAAAGACATTTCTACCTACATCGAACACTGTCAGGTGTGCTCCCTCACAAAGGGTTCGTCAAAGCCACTGGCAGAAAAGCTTCTTCCTTTACCTGTCGCTTCTCACCCATGGAAAGATATTTCCATTGATTTTGTAACCAGACTTCCCCTTTCTCTCGGCTTTGATTCTATAGGGGTTGTCATGGACCACTTTTCTAAAGAAATTGTTCTTTTCCCTTGTATGAAAACCACTTCTTCCTCGGACTTAGCTTCTCTATTTAGAGATCATGTATAGTGTCTCCATGGACTTCCTAACACTATCTTATCCGACAGGGGACCACAATTCGTCTGGGAGTTTACCAGAGAGTTGTGCAAAGTCTTGGGCATACAGCAGAAGCTGTCAACAGTGTGCCATCCACAGACGGACGGACAAACGGAAAGGGTCAATTGGGAGATTCTCACATACTTACAGGCCTATGTGGCAAAAAATCAGGATTCTTGGGCATCTATGCTAAAGATAGCTCAATTCGCATACAATAACGCCATCACAACGGCAACCAGTACCTCGCCGTTCTTGGTCACACGCAATTACGCACCTCGCATGGGATCAGAACCCACGATGTCCACTAAAACCCCTGGGAGGTCATTTGCTAAAACCCTTGGACGCTCCCATGACGAGATTAAAGAAACGCTTCAGAAAACATGCGATCGGATGTCACATGCACAAGAATCCAAACGTTTGTCTGCCCCCACATATACCATCGGTTATCTTGTATGGCTCTCCATGGATCACCTATCTCTCCCTTATCCTGCTCGTAAATTAACACAATAATTCATTGGCCCCTATCATATCTCTGCCGTCCTCCCTAATGCTGTCACCCTCGTTCACCCTTCCTCCGTATCTATTCACCCTACCGTCAACATTTCACGCATAAAACCCTATAAAGCCCCGCTAGTCGGGCAAAACGTGTACAAACCAGACACTGTTACCATGATGGAAGACCGTCACGAAGAATATGAAGTGGACTATATCATCCAATCATGTCTTTACTGTGGAAAATTACAATACCTCATCCATTGGAAGGGATGGGACAAGGTGGATTGCACCTAGGAACCCGCCGTAAATCTCAAACACGCCCAAGATGCTATAAACGACTTTCACACAACTCATCCCGTGGCACCACATCCTATCCGTGAGATCTCCGAAGAACAATTTATGTCCCTCTTCTCTCTGTTCGGTCCCTCCTATTCGGAATTCACCAACTCGAGACTGGATCTTGAAGCTGGTGAATGGGGGGTAGTGTTGTAGTTCAGGACCTTCACACTACGTTTTCACTTTTCTTTCACTCATCGTACTTAACATATTTTCACTTTCACAGTCACATGACCAAGTCACCTGACTTACCCCTCTTTGGATCACATGACTTACCCCTCTTTGGATCACGTGACATTCCACTCTTCATTGTCACGTGACCGTGGGAACCACATGACTTCTGGTCCAGACTCAGTCCAGACCATCGTCGTATCTATGATGTCACGCCTCATGGACACCTTGTGTTCTCCTCATGTTCCTTATCTTTCTTCTCTGCTCCTTTCTCTCACACCAGTCCTCAATACTTCTGGACTCAGACGATCTACCCTAAAGCACCGTACTTACATATATAAACTCTACCTCTACATCATCTTTCCCCAGTCCTATTCACTTGTCTAACTCTCCCTTGGGGGCCTTGGACCATTGTTTACTACTCCATCCTACCATTGCACTTGCCATCTCATCCTCATTATCAGATGCTCCGTACTTTCTACAACCACATACCAATAAACACGTTCTACATATCACTCGTCATTGTCATTGACACCATCTCTCGTCAAGTCATCTCCATTAGATCACTTATTAGACCTACTATCGAAGGTCTATCTCGTTCAAGGTCTTCATCCAGTTTCAGTCATAGATAAAGCAGTAAGGAGTATGGTGGGATCATCGTGTGGAGAGTGCCTTTTAAAGTAGCATAACTGGCAAGAGGGAAGGCAGCCCTTCACTATAGTGCTCAGGCACTTTGGACATGGGGAATTGGGTAAAAACTAAGTGAATAGACTGGAGGATATCTAAAGTATAGGGTATGGTATATATATGTAAGGGATCGGTTAAGGGCAGGTGTGTACTCTAGTTGAGGGCCGGTATAGAAGGTAGTCCATGAGGTAGACATGAGGTATGATATACAACTACATCATACCTAGACTGCAGGCCCAGACCATAATGTTATCATGTCACATGCTTGGTCACATGATATACCTAGGGGTAAGATATAGATAAGATGTTAGTCCATAGTCATGTGATATAGATAAGATCACATGATGCTATCTGATAAGATAAGATAAGAGGATCATTTGTAAAATGAGTCTGATAACAGCTTTCATAAGACCATCCATGGTAGATTCAGAATTGATAAGAGGGTTTATAATGAGAAGAAGATGAGGGTCTTCAAGAAATGTGGCAATAACTACCAAGTCTTCTTCATTGACCTCATTTTCTAGATGAAATGCAATAAAAGGAAGAGTAGAAGGTGGTGATGACAATGATTAGAGGGTTAGGTTCTAGAAAAGGATAGCCATGAGTGGAATTGCCATAGTGAAGGTGCAATGGAATGATGGGGTTTTTAGAAAGAGTAATGCTAGGGACAGTCAAAGTGATAGCAGAAGCATTTGTGTTCACTATAGTGGGAGATAGGTAGTTTATGTCATCATAGAAATTATGCTTAAGGATGAGTGAGGTGAAGTAGGATGAGAATGTAAGTAATAGTTAGGTCAAGAGAAATAGCAGAGTGCATGTGACAAAGGAGAAGATTTGGGAAGGGGCCTCATGAAGAGATCATAATGTTCTAAACACTTGCCTTTTAGTGAAGAGAATAAAGCTTTTTATAAGTGGAAAGGATAGAGAAAGCATGACAGAGATTAGTTTCAGGTTCCCAAGTGTTTTTGGTGGAGGAGTATCCTTTTCATGCAGTCAGGTACTGATAGTTACCAGGGTGCTCTTTACACTAAGCAACAAAAGGCAAGCAATGTTTGGTACATTTGTATTATATGCCATATACCATGCTTAGCTATAGTGGCACAGAACTTAGGGGTCATTCTTGGCTTTCTATTGCACCTTGGGTCACATGATTAGGGTCAGGGAATAGGAAGATATGGCTATTGTAAGTTGATTATATTATTATAACTGTTTTGTTGCTATTTTAGCAAAGTTCAAAATTGATATATTTTCAATATAAGCAATAGGTCATGTGACCTACAGTATTATAAGTTCAGCACAACACAGTACATCAAAATACCACTCTTGATCCACTACCACTACATACCATAAAATCTCTCTTTACTGCTCAAACCAACCAAATTATTTCTTTCTTGGATTTGAGTCAATCTACACATCAAATCTCTGATTCTACTGGCATCCACTGCTCTACTATTAGTAGAAAAATTCACTCTAAACTTTGTTCAAACCTGGCTAAATCCTCTGGTGGTCATCCTACCCTCATAACACCTACTAACATGTGATATGCTATTTGTCTTATTGGGACTGGAAAGGCTAAAAATGCAGTCTAGGTCATCAAGACACTTTAGGATGTCAAGAACCATTCAATCTCCTCCTAGACTATTTGTCATCACTTGGAAAAAACATAAAGGCTGTAGTGAAAGAAAATACCCTCATTTTACCCCTGCTCATCAAAAGGCTAGAATGGACTTTGCAAAGAGCCATCAGCACTAGACTGTGAAGGATTAGAAACAAGTCATATGATTAGATTGTTATGTTTCTTTTCTTCTTTTGTACTTGTTTTCTTCAGATGAGAATCGACCTCACTGACATCTGTACTTGTTCTATGCTAACCTCTTGCTTGGACTCATACTTGGCCATTAGGGCCCGTCAAGTATTTCCCATCTTTGTTTACTCATTCTTGCTTACTCATTTGCTGATGCCATCATATCATTCCTTTTTGTTTCTATCTTTAACTTCGCTGACTAATCGTTCTCTTCATTTCCATTCACTTTCATCCAATTAGTCATTTCCTCTTGGCCTTGGTATATAAACCCTTAGACACATACATGTATTCCACATCCTAATCCTACCTGAACTCTCATCTGAGTTCCTAGCTAATATATCATTTTCTCCTCTCGCCTCCCTGGACTTCTCTAAGTTATCATCCTACTTCTGAGTGGATGCTCTTGTCTTACCTTATCTTGACAGCTATTGTCATCAACCTTCAAGCCTTACCTCTGAGGTAGTGGCCTATTGTCTCAATTGGAAAACCTCCAACATCTTCAGTCAAGGAAAACCCCTAACTCATACTCCTGGAAGATAGTCATCTTCATTCTTCAGATCTTTGCTTGTTCACATTTAGGCCAAGCATAACATAGATGAGACTAAAATTAATCACATTGGGTCAAATGGAAAGAAATGGGCATGGAAAAAGGCAGGGGAAAGGCTAAGTGATAGATTAGTACAAGAAATAGTCAAGTTTGGAGGAGGTTCTCTGATGATGTGGGATTGTATGACATAACAAGCAGTTGGCATAGCATGCAAGATTGATGGTATAGTGACCTCAAAAACTGTTCCAACATTTGGTAGTTTTGTAGTGTACATAAAATAGCACTTGAAGGTGTGGGAATGTTGCTTATACATAGGTGGCAAAGTTCACACACTTCTTGATTCTCAACTTCTATCATGGTTAAGTCTCTCTTTCTCACTTTACAAAACACCATTCTTTCCTTGCTTGATGCTGGCCACTCTGGTGAAGCCATTGCCAAGCAAACTGGTGTCAGCCCTGCTGCTATATCCAAACTTCACTCCAAGAAGCATTCTACTCTTCCCAAAGCTATTGAAGGTCATCCTTTCAAGCTTTCTTCTACCAATATTTGCCATACCTAGTATCTCATTACTTTTGGCAGAGCTGAAAATGCTATCCAAGTGACAAAAGCTGTATCCAACATCATCAATGAGCCTCTATCTGCCAGTACAGTTCATCTTCACTTGAAGAAATCTGGTATGAAGGCTGTGGTCAAATCCAAACATCCTATTCTCTCTGCTAGATATTACAAGGGTTGTTTGGATTTTGCTTATGCCCACAAGGATTGGACTATAGAGGACTGAAAGAAGGTAATATGGTCTAATGAGACCAAAATCAATTGCCTGGAATCAGATGTGAAACCGGATGGGAACCTTTATGAGCAAGGAAGACCTAATACAATAGGCCTAACAAATAATTCAATGGAGATAATGCGTTGGGCACGTGTGTCGATAACAATGCAGAGATAGACGTGGAATAATGCGAGTGGTATTTCAATCTTGTAGGTAAAGAGCATCCAATGATGAAGATGAGATGGCAAGTGCAAGGGTAGGAAGGGAGTAGTAACAAAAGTCCAAGGCCCCCAAGGGGGAGTTAGACAGATGAATAGGACTGGGGAGAGACGACATAGAGGTATGGTTTATATATGTAAGTAAGAGGCTTTAGGGTAGGTCATCTGAGTCCAAAAGTATTGAGGGCCAGTGTGAGAGAAAAAAGAAAGAAAGAGAGATAAGGAACATATGTAGCAAGCAAGGTGTCTGTGTGGCATAACCTTATAGATAAGGCGAGAGTCTAGACTGGGTCTGGGCTCAAGGTCATGTGCAGAAGTCACGTGACAAGGAAGAGCAGAATGTCACATGATCAAAAGAGGTGTAAGTCATGTGACTGTGAAGATGAAAGTATTGTTAAGTATGATGAGCAAAAGAAAAGTGAAAACGTAGTGTGAAGATCCTGAACTATAACACTACCCTCCATTCACCAGCTTTGAGATCCAGTCTCGAGTTGGTGAATTCCGAATAGGAGGGACCGAACGGTGAGAAAAGAGACGTGAATTGTTCTGTAGAGATCCCACAGATAGGATGTGGAGCCATGGGATGAGCTGTGTGAAAGTCATTGATGGCATCTTGGGCGTGTTTGAGGTTTACGGCAGGTTCCCAGGTGCGATCCACCTCGTCCCATCCCTTCCAATGGATGAGGTATTGTAATTTTCTGCAGTAGAGGCATAACTGGATGATATAGTCCACTTCATATTCTTTGTGATGGTCTTCTGTCACAGTAACAGTGTCTGGTTTATATACGTTTTGCCTGGCTAGTGGGGCTTTGTAGGGTTTTACACGGGAAATATTGACGGTAGGATGAATAGATATGGAAGTGGGAAGGATGAGGGTGACAGCATTAGGGAGGATGGTGGAGATACGGTATGGACCAATGAATTTTTGTGTTAATTTACGGGCAGGGTAAGGAAGGGAAAGGTGATCCATGGAAAGCCAGACAAGATCACCAATAGCATATGTGGGGGTGGAAGATCGTTTGGATTCTTGTGCGTACGACATCCGATCGCATGTTTTCTGAAGTGTTTCTCTGATATCGTCATGGGATCGTCCAAGGTTTTTAGCGAATGACCCCCCAGGGGTCTTAGTGGACTTCGTGGGTTCTGTTCCCATGCGAGGTGCGTAATTGCGTGTGACCAAGAACGGCGAGGTACCAGTTGCTGTTGTGATAGTGTTATTGTGCACAAATTAAACCATCTTTAGCATAGATGCCCAAGAATCCTAACCCTTTGCCATGTAGGCCCGTAAGTATGCGAGGATCTCCCAATTGACCCTTTCCATTTGTCCATCCGTCTGTGGATGGTATGCTGTTGACAGCTTTTGCTGTATGCCCAAGACTTTACACAACTCTCTGGTAAACTCCGAGATGAATTGTGGTCCCCTGTTGGATAAAATAGTGTTAGGAAGTCTGTGGAGACACCATACGTGGTCTCTAAATAAAGAAGCTAGGTTCGAAGAAGATGTGGTTTTCATACAAGGGAAAAGAATGATCTCTTTAGAAAAACGGTCCATGACAACCCCTATAGAATCAAAGCCATGAGAAAGGGGAAGTCCAGTGACAAAGTCAATGGAAATGTCTTCCCATGGGTAGGGAGCGACAGGTAAAGGAAGAAGCTTTCCTGCTGGTGGCTTTGACGAACCCTTCGTGAGGGAGCACACCTGACAGTGTTCGATGTAGGTAGAAATGTCTTTGGCAGCGCCAGGCCACCAGTAAAACTTTCTAATAGAAGAAATGGTATGGTCGCAGCCAGGATGACCAGCGACTGGGGAATCGTGAAAAGTAGATATGAGTTTGTTTCGAAGAGAAGGTGGCACAAAAACAATGCTGTTTGAATTTCTGAAGAGTCTGTCCGTTGTGTAGTATTCGTATTCGTTGACTGCATCAACATTTAACCTAGAAGATTCCATGCATAATTTAGTTTCAAAGTTCGGAGTGAGAGACGTGGAAGAGATGGCTTGAACTCCTGTGGAGCCAAACCCTTTGTCATTTCGTTCTGACTCATTGAGAGTCTTTGATTCTGATAGTGTTAGATTTTCTATTTTTTCAATAATTAGTTGTGCAATGCAGTCAAACTTGGAAATGTGAAAGGAGGAATCGGAATGGTTAAAGAGAATTACACCAATTTCTCCCCTATAATCGGTGTCAATGACTCTGACCATGACATCAATTTTATGCTTGAAGGCGAGGCCTGAGCGAGGTGCAATTCTCCTATAAGTTCCGATAGGGAGTTGGATTTTGACATAGGTGGGGATGAGTTTCTAATTGTGGGTGGGGATGTCAAGATCGATGGTGGAGTACAGGTTAAAACCTGCGGCAGAGGAAGAGCCCTTCAAGGGTAAGCAGGCATTGAGGGAGGTTAGTTTGACAGGAATAGGTAAAGAAGAGAAATGAAGAACATTGGAAGTAAAAACGGTGATGTTTTTGTTTAATTTATCAACTGCATCACCATGATCTGGGCAACAGGATAAAGCATCGGCACGACCATTCATGTTTCCGGGTTTGTAAACGAGCGTGTAGTTGAACTCTTGTAAGAGTTCATGCCAGCATGCCTGGCGACCAGAAAGTGTTTGAGGCTTTTTCCAGTACTTGAGATTTTTGTGATCTGTCCAAATCTCAAAGTTAGTTTTCCTAATAAGATAATGATGCCACTCCTCGAGAGCACGTATAAGAGCTAGCAACTCCTTGTCATAGACTGGGTAGTTGCATTCAGCAGAAGAAAAAGAATGAGAAAGGAAGGCGCAAGGATGCCATAACTTATCCTCCCCTTGGACCGATAACACTGCACCAGAGGCAATGTCACTAGTGTCTGTTTCAATGCGCATGTCTTTGAAGGAGTTAGGGAATGCCAAAAGTGATGCCATGGTGAATTGTTTCTTGAGCGTGTCGAATGCCGTTTGCTGTGCCTCCCCCCAAATGTAAGGAACATTTTTCTTGGTAAGGTCGTTGAGGGGGTGGGCAATCTGTCCAAAACCGTTAATAAAACAACAATAATAGTTACAAAGTCCAAGAAAAGATTGGAGTTATTTTACTTTAGTTGGTGCCGGCCAGTCAAGAATGGCATCAACCTTTTTTGGTTGCATACCGACACCGTTGGCAGAAACAGTCATGCCTAAAAAGTCAACTTCGTCAGCTTTAAATATACATTTTTCTGGTTTTGCATAAAGGTCGTTCTCACAGAGCCTGCGGAGAACTTCCTTGATGACCTCCGAGTGTTCTTCGTTGGATTTATTTTTTGTATAAATACACATATTGTCTAAGTAGATAATGACGATGGCATACATGTCGTTGAAGATGTCGTTCATCATCTGTTGGAAGGTGGGCGGACTGTTAGTCATGCTAAAATACATTACAACAGGCCCGTAAGCCCCGAGCAGCATTACAAATGTGGCTTTCCACTCTTCACCTTCCTTGATGCGAACGTTGTTGTATCCCCACCTAAGATTGAGGCAGGTGAATTTGTCTGCGCCTTTAAGATGATCGACGAGTGCGGAAATGAGAGGAAGAGGGTAAGAGTTTTTAACTGTACCCTCATTTAGATATCGGTAGTCCAAACAAGATGCTTTTTGCCTGTCTTCTTGGGAATAAAGAAGACTGGTGCCATTTGGGAAGACTTGGAGGGGCGGATATAACCCTTCTCTTGCTCAGAAGCTATAAAATTTCGAACTTCCTCGAGTTCAGCATCAGATAAAGGAATTACCCGACCCTTTTTGGGTACAAAGTCGGGTTTGAGATTAATCACATGGTCCCAAGGTTTGTGGACCAGCATCTGTTGTGACTCGTTTTTGCTGAAGACGTCAAGAAATTCATGATACTGAGGAGATACCTTTTCCGCAAGTTCTTCCTCGATAGAACAAATTGAGGGATTCCAGATCCTCTTGATAAGGTTCACTGCATTGATTGTAACACAGTTACGTGTGCAGCGGCAAAAGTTGATTGTTTTTTCAACCCAGTCGATGAGGGGGTTGTGGTGTTTAAACCAATCATATCCTAAATAGAGCTTGTGAGTTCCCAAATTAGTTACTAGGGCATCTATGCCCTCGGAATGTCCTTGGTAGGATAAGACTAAGGAGACGTAGTCAGTGATGTTACCATGTGATGACGTTAAGCCATTGGCGTTAGAGATAGAACGAGGAAGAGATAATTTTTTAGTTGAGATACTGAGTGATTGCACCCATTTTTTGTCCACAAAAGTCTGGCAAGCACCAGAGTCAAGTAGAGCCTTTTCTGTTGTTTTTTGCCATTTGTTATCATTTTTGTAATAGATATTGGTGGCGATTTCGAATTCATTGCCATTAGGGATGATTCTGAGGTTAAGGTTAGCAGGGGAGGATTTTAAAGAAGAAAAAGATTTAATAGAAGTATTTTTTATTTTTTGAGGAGAATTAAGCACACTTTGTTTTACTTCTGACACCATGCTCAAGTGAGATGCTCCTTCAGAAGGCATAGGAGAAGAACTAGATACTACAGAGTTCGATAAGTCATTGCCAACCAACCCACTGTCCATCTCCCCTAAGACCAAAAACCAATTGTGAGATGAAAAAGTAGAAGTATAAGAAAAAGAAGAAATATTGTCCTTAGCTGAATGAACACCTCCCAGGTTCACTTGGCTTTGCCTTTTTCCTTAAGTCCATCAGCAGCTAGCTGCTGGGCTTGTGCTGTGAACATGTCGTAGTAGAAGCCCTTTGCTTCCTCTGTCTGCCACAGCGGGGCGGATGAGGGTGCTGGCGAAGGTGCAGAGTCGGAGGGGATGGTGGTGATATTAGTGGTCGGAGCTAGCTCGATTTGGCAAGCATTGGAACAGGGCGGGATGTAATGGGTTCGACCTGTGGTGGGGTCAAAGACAGGGCGACCGCGAGGGCAGCAAGGTTTCTTGCAGTTGTGAGAGAGGTGCCCGACCTCTTCACAATTGTAACATTTACGTGTTTCTGTAGTGGATTGGACAGCGCGCATGTCCATTGGTGCCCCCTGACTGGGCTGCATACTGACCTCGGTAAATCGGGGCTCATCCTGAGGTCTGATTGGAAGATTTTGGTGCTCCAGGCACATGATGGTGAAAGTTTTGCTGATTTTGTCGGCCTCGAGTTGCCACATGACAAGAGTGTCTTCGATGGCTGGGTTGCGCATCGACAGTTGGAAGTAAATCTGGTAATCCAACCATTCCTTGTATAGACGCAATATGGCGGAATCAGTGATGGCTAAGTCCACATCCTTATGGAGCAGCTCAAACTGTTGTGTGAAAATCTCCACCGGGAGATTACCTTGTTTGAGCACGACCAACTTGATGTATGCTTCTTGTTTCAACACATCAATTTGGAAAAAGCTCTCTATTTCCTTTTTAAGGGTGTCCCACAAGGGCCACATTAAAGTGAATGTGGTGATGGTGGCTCCTAGTGACGTGTATTTGTCCATGGTAATCTGGGTGAAGTTTTCGGCTTTTCTGTTCATACGCAGGAGAATGGTGGTGGTCCGTTGTTGATTATCAAGCCCGTCATGGCACTGGACCCAAATTTCTATCTGCACCCACCAAGACCGAAAGGTGTTGCAGTTGCTGTCCCACATGCCAGGTTCGGCTATGAGTTTTGCCGGTAGGCTGGCCCTTTAATACGCGAGTGGCAGATCATTGAATAGTGGTGAAAGTGGTTTACCGTTGGTGTCTACACAGCAAGGAGGTGGAGGAGCGGTTTGAGTGGCAATGGAGGTACGGAGCATTTCTTGCATCGCATTCATGGTGTTGATAACATCACACTATGTGGGACCGTCAGGAGTTACATCAGACATTCTGGGAGAGGAGGTGGTGATGGAGGGAGAGGAAATTACAGGTGAAACCGGGATGGGCAACGAAGGAGAGAGCGGGGTCGAAGAACATGAACCTCCTCTGGAACCGTTCTCAGAGGACGACTGTATTTTGGATGTATGACTTTTGTTATAGTTCTGGACCTCACGCTACGTTTTTCACTTTTATTCATCTCATCGTACTTAGCAACTTTTCACTTTCGCAGTCACGTGACCTAGTCACATGACTTGACCCCTTTAGGATCACGTGACTTTCCGCTCTTCTTTGTCACGTGACCTCACACGTGACCGTGGGACAACACGTGGCTCGAGTCCAGACCAAGTCCAGACTCTCATCTATCTATAATGTCACGCCTCATGGTTACCTTGTTGTTTCCTCATGTTCCCTTATCTTTGTCTTTCCCTCACCGGCCCTCAACTATTTAGGACTCAGACGACCTACCCTAAACCATCCTATTATCATATATATACCGCTCCCTTTCGTCGTCTTTCCTTAGTCCTATTCACTTGTCTACTCTCCC
>JBBPQR010000303.1:0-13090 GCA_038092615.1 Boletus sphaerocystis | reverse complement strand
TGTGAGGAAGGGCCCAATGCCCACCCATTCTGGTATGCACAGGTCTTGGCAGCTTTCGTGTTCCATGTGCGTTATGATGGATGCGAGCATACCATGGATGTGCTTTGGACTCAGTGGTTTGGCGTTGTCCCTGGGCACCGTTGGAGCATTTCAAAGGCCCGCCTTCCAAAGATAGGTTACGTTCCTGACTCTCCAGGAACGTTTGGCTTTATTGATCCGGGCCTTGTGATTCGAGCTTGTCATGTAATCCCAGCATTTGCTGAGGGCCGTACAGACTCTCTGCTTCGGCATGGTTGTACACTTGCACACGCAAACAATGATGTCGATGACTATGTTGCTTACTATGTCAACATGTAAGCCATAACTTCTCATGATGCCAGTGATCCATCTCACCTTAATCAAATCTAGATTTGCAGACCGGGACATGTATGTGCGGTTTGCACATTTTGGGGTCGGACATGAAGCGGGGCTGCCTCCAACCAATCAGGAGACAACCAATGAGCCTGCCGAGAATGACGACATCGACGAACAATTTGACAAGGATGATGTGGAGTCATTGAGCAGCGAAGCAAGGCAGGAACCAGCAGAGGGACAGGCACCTGATTGTGCAGATGCAGAAAGCGACATAGAGGACAATGATATTGAGCATGACGACAATAAAGGAGAGATCTCCGAGAGCGATCTGGAGGAAGATAGTGATGCAGATGACATGGACTCAGATGGCGGCAGTGATGACTCGGATGTACACCAATTCTCATTCTAAATTGCAGGAATATTAAAACTGCACTGACACTTTTCCATTGACTGCGGGCATTTGAGTCAACCCATCACACTCGCTTGCATCCAATTTTATGGCAACTGTTGCTGTTCAAACGAGGCCTGGGCGAAAGTCTCATCTCTTACATGACACTTACAATTGCAGGATAACCTTGTGTGCCATGCGAAAGTTAGCTGGATATTACACTTATGTGACATGCTATGTAAGACAGGGTAGTTTTACTCGATGATGTTGAGAACCTGGCCCTAGAGAGATAAAATTAGATCCAATTGGCCATGCTTGTCGCATCTATGCTCATGCGACGAGTCGTGGTGAGATGTATCTAAGCATTTCTATTCCTTAGAGAATACTCCCGAAGAATGCGCACGCGCTGCCAGATTGTACCAAAATTAGAACTACATTATAATGCTTTGGGAGTTGATTTCAACAAGGCGTTGCGTTGCAAACGTCCTGGAATACTGTGCACGAAAAGAAAGACATTGCAATTACAGATAATTCATTAACATTTCATATATTTTCTGTACCAATGGGCATTCGTCACCTGGGACATAGCACGGTTCCTACAAACCTGTGATATGTGCTCCACATTTGCAATGGGTTTCTGTCGGAGATTTGCGACCTAAACACCCAGCATCCTGGCAGAGTCACTAATCCGAAGGTCATGACTGTTACCTCAGATTCCGAAAGTCAACTTTGAGTCCCACTAATGACAAGACTAATATCAATCAATGACCAAGATTAATAAAGCTACAGGAAAATGTACATGAATAAATACTAGACTTGGGTTGGCCATCTATTGGTGTAGTATAGCTATGTGCTGTGGTGAACCGGAATTCAACCATGGTGGCATAATAGGAATTTGGCCATGGCCATGGATGTAGAGCAAGGAGGGCTACATCTTCCGAAGAGATATGACACATCTTTTCATGTTCGCATCTGTCAATAAATCGGTGATAATCGGCAAATGGTAGACTTCTCGAGACTACTGCCCATGACAATATATTTGACCCGGTTTCTTGGGGTCTTTAGGAGGAGGCATATGTCTTCGAAGTCAGGCTAACAACTGGAGGGATGCGTGTGCTCGGGCAGGGAGCATAGCGCAATAAGACCTTACAAGACCTTGTCGGACTCGTTGCCGGATTATGTCAGATTTTACTCACGGCAGAGCTGATAAGGCAATACAAGGTGTGATAACATAAAGTGAATTTTAGTGGTGCAAATACACCACAAACAACTGGTCGTCCATGCTCGACGTGAAACTGGGCGTCAGCGCAGCGTCCCCCAAATCCAAGAAGATTGAGCACATCCTGCAGGTGGTAGATACTGGTGGTTAACAGGCAATGTGCCTGCAGCCATCTCCAAGAGGTAAGTGTGTATGGCACGCAGCCAAGATTCGAGACCCTGCACCAATGCAAGCCCCTCGCTTACACGTGTCACAAGGGTCGTCGTCGAGTCTTTGATATCACGTAGCAGATCCTCGACTTAAGCTTATTCTGAATCTATTGCAGATAGCAGGTGCAGGAGGGGCTTGGGGTGTCTCTGTCCCGTCCTATATATAGAATGCACGTGAAAAAACATTGCGGTGTGCAAGAAGCGCAACGTGCGTACGTCTTTGATTTCCTCGACAGCATAGTACGCGTCTGTGGGTATCCCGACGGTGTCTGGTCGTACGTCAACAATCACCATAACTGGCTTCGCAACATACCGCTTGAATAAGTTGTTTATCTCTTGATCCGACGCTCTTGGCTAAGTTCCCGTGTGATACCATTCGATGACGCATTCTCGAGCTAGCCACCGTGTCAGATTGATGCATACTTTTGATAAGTTGCGACGTACAGTTGACCTTTTTAAACATGTCGTATATACCCTCAATGTAATTGTGGTCGAGAAACCACGTCTTGCTATCCTTTTCGTCCTCTTCGAATGGGATACCAAACGAGTTAGTTACATTGACGGTCTTGCCGGTGTCTTGCCCAAGCAGGATGCCGAGGACCCATTTGGACAAGTTGCAGGATACAGATCGCGCATGGTGGTCTGTCATGGACAAGAGGACGAGTCGAGGATTTTTTTTTTTTAAAAAAAGAGGACGAGTGGGTGGACGACTGTAAAGCGATCATACATCCAGTGTTGGATATGTGACCTATACGGCTACTCACCAATGGTGGTGCTCGCGAGGGCTGTTAGCTGTGACGGAGGTTTAGTACGTTTAATATCAGCGTCGGCTTATAGCAAACGAGAGAACGTACCTGCTCGGTCGTTGATCCAACCATTGTTATCACGAGAGTTCAGAATAGCAGACGAATATCGTTCGAGGCGACGATGCATTCAAGCGGGGCTGAGAGAACGCTCAATGTAGGAACATGCGATAAGATAACGAAATCGGAGACTTTGTTCCCAACACCAGGGGCATCGTAGTCCCCGACTGCGTGAATTGGAAGGAATGAAAGAGGTGCCGTGGGACACCAGAAAATCCGCGTGGGCTTGCCTGGAGTCTACATATATGTATATGGCGGCGAGCTAGCAAGGAACGAGTGGGCAGTGGTTACTTACGGTGAGAGCAAGCGCATGCAGAACTGGCTTCACAATCTTGATCCACAAAGCGGATAAAATATGGTTGAAACCGTGTCCTCTCGTTTTACAAGTCTGGCCGCCCTCTGCAGGCCGTCACGCGAGATAACACGTCCATCATTTGAAAGTAGCTTGGCAAGCGACATGCGAAGCTGCTCCGCCTGTTCTTCATGATATCTGGAAGCGGAACGTGGACCGGTTCATCCAAGTCTGCCACGACAATCAGTGCGTCACCATGTTCCATGCTGACATTTAAGAAGAGGATGGCCCAACTGAGCAGAGACTCGGAGTTGAGAGAATGTCTTCGGCGAGAACGACCGTTCGAAGCCCAGGTAGTGCTTCAATTTGCTCGAGGAGATTCTCCCTCTCGGTCACGAACTCGCGGTGTCGTCGTGCTCGTTGCTCTAACGATCCTAGACTGTGTGCGGTGGTCGGTGAGATGGAAAAAGAGGGATGGATGAAGGGACGAGAGGAGAGGGGGGGATGGAGAGACAAGGGTCAATCCACGCATACGATCTCCCAAACGGAGTACGTACCGAAACAGCGTGGGTCGTGTCAGCTGGTCTTAACAGACGGTGAACGTCAAGAAACTCGGTGGGTGATCGAAGTGCGCTCAAGTGTGTGTCCTGTACGAAAAAGAGATGGTATGAGACACAAAAAAGGTGTGGTTTGAGATTCAGATGAGTTGGCGTACCCGGATAGACTTGATCGTCTCTGTCGGCTTCCATAGTAGTTGAATGAGGATTGAAAAGAAAAGTCTTGGTTCGGCTTGATGGTTGTTGGGGAAATTGAACGGGCAAGGATGAGGCTTTTAATTCAAGGTTGCACAGCGTGGACAAACACCTCACTCATACCTTCCAACCATCATGTACTCAAAGGACCGACCCATGCACCGAGCCGACACAAGTCAATGCGGGTGCGCGCGCAAGGCATGGGAGTAGTGTCCGATCGTTTCGCACTGGCACTGGCGGTAATCGATGGCTTCGTTATCTCAAATCCACTCACACGCACGGGCATTATCGCTAATTTCGTCGCTGCAGGGGCGAATGTTGGTTCAGGTAACGGGGCCGGGGCCAGTGTTGGTGCCGGTGCTGCCGCCATCGGTGCTGGAGGTGGGCCGGAAATCGCAGCAGGCGCACGGGAGCATCATTGCCAGCAAAAACAGCGCCGTTCTCGAGGCTCACAAGGTTTAGTGGGGCTGTCTTGCCAGCGAAGAACTCGGCGGCAGTCAGGGATGGCTCCGAAGATGGCGCAGGAGGGTAGATATCGGATTGGAAGGAGTCAGCCTGCGTTGGGACACGTCAGCTTGGTGCGGCGCATAACTGGATGAAGAACGTAACGAAACTGAACTCAACTAGATACTCAAGGAACGATAAACGCGATTGGTTCCACTCCATTGCCAGTGACCTTGAACGCTCTCGCAATTTCGCACTCTGAGACTTCCAGCACACGTCTAGGAAGGAAGCACATGCCACGCTGAGGGTTCAAGGTTGGGTACTCCACAAGGGAATACAACGAGCCGGACTCGTACTCATAATATCGGATATTTCCATCTCTGTCAAATATCAATTTAGCAACTAACACAACATCCATAGAAAAATACAGACCCTTTGCCAGCTATTATGGAGGCAATCAGTGAAAAAAACACCTACGTCAGGAAACATGCAGACATACCAAGGAACAGAATACCATGATGACCCTAGCGCTCTGGTCGATTAGTGAGAGTTTCGACTTTTCCAGGTCCCCCGGTTTCCCAGATGCTTACTGAAACCAGTCGTTGCGATGCGATCGTGCTCTCCCATCCAGACCACTCTCGCGCCTTTAATACCATGGCCATCTGTGATACGGACAGGGTCAACACCAGCGCGGGGGTCAAAAAGATGAGGTTTCTTGTCTCTGCAGGTGGTCGCAAGAATGGTACCGGTCACATTGAATGCAAGAGACTGGGTTGTATCGCCATGACTGTTCAGAGTGGAGCGAGGACGCGACGAATCAGCAAGATCCCAAAGTTTCACGAGGTGTTCTCCGGATGCGGTCGCGAGAACATTTGCGGGAGTTGGGTGCCAAAAAACCTGACCGACCTTTTTTGGGCTCACGTCGACCCTTGCGACGGGCTCCAAGTCGCGAGGTTCCCAAGCATCCGAGGTCCAACCATCGAAGAGGCTGTCAGAGACTTTCCGAAGGAGAGCAGTACCATCTCCGGAGGCAGAAGCGACGAGAGTATCGTTGGCAGGCGACCAGGCAGTGTCGAGAACAGCTGCCATGTGCGTGCGGGCGAGAGGAATGATATCGGGGAGCTTTGAAGGTACATCATGTGTACCTGGATCAAACGGAGATGGAAGGGGAAGTATGGCAAAGGCACCGCCACCTGATGCAGACCAATTGATACTGATGTAACGCTGCACAATGATCGACCGAGTTGAACACACTCGGAGTACATGGCACGTACTGCGGATGCGGCGATGAGATTAGTATCCTAGGCGCTAGAAGAGGCCTTGACGTTATCGTAGCCATGTTCCTTTTTGGCTGTTTGTCCAAAGACGTGGCTGAAGACACGACAATGGGGTGAAGAGATGCGTGGATCTGCAAGATTTCGACATACCAATACTTGGAAGCGCGCACAAATCTAGACATTCTTGCGTGATGTTGACTATTGCTATTGGCGGGAGAGAAAGGCGGGTCAAACACATAGCAACACTACAAAAATAAATTATGGTGACTCTGGTGAGTCGGTCACTCTGCAAACTTTCCCGCCGATATGAATGGTTGTATATCAACGACCGAGCAGGTACGCTCTCTCGCTGGCCATAGCAATCACTGATGCGGCCAACGACGACCACAGTTAACAGCCCTCGCGAGCACCACCGTCAGCAAGTAGACCCCCTTGGACCCTCCCTTCTCAGCCGAGTCAGCCCAGCGCATATTATATAGGCAGGTCCTTGATTATGGCCACTGCGATGATATACTGTACGATACACCTTTTGCTACTCTAAAATGATGCCGTCTTGCAACCCACCTAGTCCGTCTAGAACCTGTCAGCGTTCGCTCGTACTCTTGTTTATTGCATTTCCCTCCTGATTTCGTGGTTTCTTAATTCCCATTGTTTGAGGTGTTGTGCCTTGCCTTTTCCTTACCTAAAAAATAATGGGCCTCAAGGTTTTTGTTTTTCCTTTCCTGTGCTGGTCGACGAGACGGCGAGGTTCGGTTGGTGTACGACTAGAAAAGAAAAAGCTTGTATGAGTATGGAGTCGATCTCCAACGTGTCATGTTATCAGAGCGTACCAGTGGGAAAAGGAAAGTCTTTCAATCAACTGTTCGGTCTGTTCTTGAGGACGTTCTGTGCCATTGAATCCAGGATGAAATAGTTTTGTCAAGTGACTGGCTGAAATTGAATTCAGTCATTTGCTCCACTGGCTGACTCGGGGGCGTTATCAGACAATCATTCATCCGTGCCACAACATGGATATACTCTCGCTCAACTGTTGGGTTCGTTCTCAAGATGTTGGACGGATCTTCCAGGTCAATATTTCAAAGAAAGAGACTGTCGCAGCCCTTCAAAAGGCCATTAAGAACCTGAAACCAGTGGCTTTTCACGACGTGGACGCGGATGCTATTCCTTTGTACAAGCCCAGGGACCCCCTATCGAGACCCTATGAAGAGAATCTCAGCAGATTCATCCTCTCGGTGCATGGGGAACTCTTACAGATGGGGGATGATGAATTATCGGAGTTGTTCCCGGAACCGCCTCCCAAGCACCACATCCATATCATAGTGGGTATGTAGCTGAGGTGATCCAAGCTGGCCCTCGCAATTGATCCTGGTTCTTGTTCTCCAGATGCGCCGTCGATAAACATGTGTCGGTTACGAGGCAGCACTCTCAACGACAGCATTCCAATTTCCTTCCGACTGAGTACCAGTGAAGGCATCAGTCAACTTATACACCACATCAAGGACGCACGACCGAATCTCAGAGACTACAATATACGCTTATACAGGATATCGGGAAACGAGAATGAACTCCAGGAGAGTCTTGACAAGCCGGGTGACGGTGAACTACTCCAAGAGGGCCTGTTGCATCATTTCCTGGGCATACCTGTTCTCGATCCTTTGCGTATTGTTGCCGAAGTTGCAACAGATACCATAGGGAAGAGACAGCGCAGCGATCTAGGTGGGTCGTACCAATTCCATATCCCCCTAATTTATTCTCTTCTCTTGTCAGGTCTCTCTCGTGGCAAAAAGCGACCCCATTCCCCGGAAGTTCCGGAAGTTCCGAGTGAGCGGATACTATAAAGTCTGACTTACTTCATCAAATTGATTGCTTTTCCATAGCCGCGATCGTCGAC
This sequence comes from Boletus sphaerocystis, assembly GCA_038092615.1. NCBI lineage: Eukaryota > Fungi > Basidiomycota > Agaricomycetes > Boletales > Boletaceae > Boletus > Boletus sphaerocystis. The sequence goes on along the minus strand of JBBPQR010000303.1, from coordinate 5,401 downwards.
TTTCATTCCAAAATATGGGACAAAAGATCAGATGCCCACACGACGGTTTTTGTGACCACGCCGGTCGAGCGACTCGGACCACAGTTGGCTGGTGTGGAAGTTCCCAGCCAGTGCTGCATCATGAAGAGTCCATCATGCTGCAATGGATCGACTCGTCTCTCTGGCATCTTCATTCGCAATGAGTTTGTCCTGGCGGTCAAGAATATTGTTGCGTTTTACAAAGGCGAAAACTTTGGTGATGACTCGCAAGGGAACGATGGCGAGGTGGCTGAGTCTAGTTTAGCGACTCAATTTCCAGTGGACATCACCAACCCTTTTCTAGCTCCAGATTTCCCGCTCCGTGGCAAAAATACCGGGGTTATTATCGCCGGTGCACCTGGTATTGGTGAGCACATCATATGGGTTACATTGCGGACCTCACTGACACTATTCAGGCAAATCTGTGCTATTAGAATTCATCCTACACTTGCGTAATCTTGCAGGGCATCCCACCATCTTTGTGAAGCGCGCCAACCGTGCATATCTATTCACCCGTGAAGGTGTCTCCACAGTCCTGGAGGATGAAATCCATGGATCCAAGCTGCCGCCAAATGTTTGGGCTCTCGTCGACTCAAACAGGGATCTGATCGGTGTTCCAGAGTGGGTAACCGAGCTTGGTTGCTTTATTGTGCAAGCGGCGTCCCCGAGGCTGGATCGCATGCAATGGGAGAAGAAGGTGGGTCCCGTATCCCGCTACATCTTGAAGATGTGGTCTCTCGAGGAGGTTCTTGCAGCGTCAGTTGTTCTCGTATGCCTGGTTCATCTACTTCATTAACAGATTTCATCCATAGCCGAATGTTGCAGAATTCACAACCATCTGAAATGGAGCTCAAAACATTCTTCGAGAATTACGCTCCATCCGCCCGTACTGCTTATCATGAGGCGTCGCGCAATCGCATCGAGGAGTTCGAGAAAACCGTCCAAACAGCCATCAACTCTCTCACCCTAGATCAGGTCAATGTGATGGTGAACAAGATGGATTCACTGGCCACGAACGACGAAACCCCCCACCGGCTTTTCATTATCCAACCTGGGGAAACTCGTTCCTCCCACATCCTGCAATTTGCTTCGCAACATGTCGCGGATATGGTGATTGCTGCTCTCAGGGAGAAAGAGGCTGATGCAATCCAGCAGTTTTTCACTATGTGCAACCGCCAGAAAACGCCCGGTCCAAAGGCTCTTGCCGGTCAGATATTCGACACTGTAATTCGTGGCCCTTTCAAACGGGGCGGTGTATGGCCGATCCATCAGATGGAGGTTTCGCTGAACGCAGGCACGACGAACCAACACTGGAGGATAGTCTTTTCAAAAGAATATCCAGATCAATATCTTGTCGTTGGTCAACGCACCAAACCAATCGTCAGGATATGTGTCAAACGTCCTGACAGCCATACAGAGTACGATACTTTGTCACAGTTTCCATTCGATGCAACTACCAGCAGGATCACCGAGACTGGTTACTACATCCCCACGTCCAAGAACGAAGCCACATTCGATGCCTTTTACTATGACGCCGACTGCAAGGAAGCTACGATATTGCAAGCCACCGTTAGCACTAGTCACACTGTGAAGGTCAAGGGCCTTCGGCGGCTCCAGGAGGTTGGAGTTCAGAGTGCTCGTTATGTGGCTGTGACGGGGCCAGTAGAGAAATTCGACCTGCCTGTTCCCAAGGATCATGACGGCGATTTTCTGAAGGAAAAGTATCATCTTGTGGTGTCAAGACTGGACTGATTTATGTCACGCCTTCATTACTTTTGTACAATTCATCGATATGATATGTCATTTTATCCTAGTGTAAATATTGCACAGGCATTGCGGTGCGATGAGCGCTTGATGAATACATTGCATTTAAAAAGGTCCATTAAGCGTCGGAACGTAGGATTCTGAGATGAAGCTTGACAAAGTGGTTAGCATAGGCCTGTACGATGGGCGATATACTACACGAACGGCCCATCCAGTGTGAGCCAGCGAGGAAGATCTACTACCGATCAGTGACGTCTTCCTTGGTGTTCGTGCCGTCAACGCTCGTTACTGACTAGTACTGACTGCTGGCATCTCTTTGAGATCGATGGCTCGAAACACAGTTCGCACAGCAACGGCGGCCTACTTTTTCGGTCTACTGTGGGTACCTTCTTCCCTGCTTCCTTACTCGCTCGCTAACCATCCAACGCGTTTCCTTTTTTTTTTTAAAAAAAAAAGAGCATACACATCGTCAAATTCGATACACTCATCAAACAGGGTAAGCCCGACAAAGTCGAGGGTGTTTTGCACCTCACCAAGTTGCTCTTCATCAAGCAAGTGCACATCTTGCCATTCTGGCACTCTTTCCTGCGTTCTTGCATGCGCCGCGGTTTATACGCGCGTTTGACTTTTCGTCAACTGTTTCTGCACACCCGCCGATGATTGTGGCATTTTTCATGTTTCAGGTGCTGACAATGACGAGAACAGATGATTCCGACGCCGATGGAGGTGTTTATCGGTGCCATGATCAACTTTATTTCTCGGCGGTTCGAGTTTGAGGCTGACTGATTTGCGTGCGAGCTTGTCCCGATCACCATTGAATATTGAACCGCATCCCAGCCGCAAGATGGAGCACTTTGTCTGGCGTCGACGCACCGCCCTTGGCCGCATGCAGCCATCTTGCATCAAGCGTTTGTTACCTTAGCACTCCTGTTGTATAGACTTGAATCTATAGCAAAATAGCCACTTTCCATGCAATGAGATATGAATCCTGAGGGCATTCGAGCTAGTACCGACGGAACTAAAATACTCTTTTGTTTCAAATGTACCATGCACAGCAGGCCAGCGATGCTCTAAGGGACAATATATCAATTTATTGATGGATATATGCGCGCTTTGAAACGGAGAACTCACAAAGCTGGGTCCATGGGGCCTGCGCGAAGAGGAATAATATGTTGGCCCAAGTTTTTGTTCGGTTGTTTTTTCATGTTTGGTTCGCCAGTTGACATATATTAGGCCACTTCGACAGGTACCGCGCTATATCGACGCACCCCGTTTTGCGCAAAGGCATAGCGTTGTTTCTTTTTTCTTTTTTCTCAATCATGCTCAACGGTGACGACCTCTTTGTCAAAGACGGTGCACCCGTCAAGTTCTGTTTTCACGAAAGTGTAAGGCAAGGACGCCCTGCGACTACCCGCGACGTCGAGGTCAGTTTTTCATGAATCCATCTGAAATGTTGCTCACACAACACAGCTACGTGGTGGGCAGTTCGTCAATGACGAACATGATGCCAACGTTTTGCTCATTGGCGAACAGGAAGACCTTGACTGCATGCGCAAGCGTTACTACTCGTCCACCGAGATCTATAAATTATGTATCTTTGTCGAACCACAAGGGTTCGTGCAAACATGTATTCGATCGGGGACTTATCGTCACGTGGGACCTGTGATGAAGGGAATGCCAGGTCGCTCACGAGGCGCGAGGGCGTACGTGTTACATTGGTAGAATTAGGGCATGCCAGTGCTTGATGATTTTCTAGGCGTGTTCCGTTTACACAAGAGGATAGAGAGAATTTGGCTTATTATCTTGCGACGCGGTGTCCTGTGCACGATGGCCGAATGGGGAATAAAGCATACAAGGATCTAGAGCAATTGGTGGGTGTTTCTTTTTGCGCATTGTTTGGCCACATTGCTGATGATGGGGCTAGGGTCAGACGGCTGACGCAGCCTATGCATGGGTGCGCCGACATACATGGTCTTCGTGGCGGGAGCATTATAAGACCCATGCAAATAATATGGATCAACGGATTGAAGAGTACTTACAGCGACTGCAACCTATAGGACATCACTTTGGACACGACCCTCGAAGGCATGATTATCGTCGGAATTTACAGCGACACCCAGTGCAGGAGGAGGAGGAGGAGGAGGAGGAGACACGGGAAGGGATGGGACTACAAGAGGAGCAACAAGCTCCACGTGATCATCTCGCGCTTCACAAGAAAGATCTCAAGAGATTGGACCGCTCAGACGAACATGGTGGGATTGAACGGCAGCTTGCCAAGAAGCCTCGTGTTTCAATGGACGGCAGTCAGGCATCTGAAGCGGAGCAACGAAGCAACCTTTCCAGACGGGAGTCAAGGTCGGAATCGACCAAAGGAAGCGACCTTTCCAGACGGGAGTCAAGGTCGGAATCGACCAAAGGAATCGACCTTTCCGGACGCCTTGAGTATGGGAATGGCAATCAAGGGTACGTCTGTGTTTTATATCAGCATATTGGCCCATCTACATAATAGTGATAGCGATGAGTACCCACCATCGTTTTCCGGACCACCGCTGCCTCAGGCAAGTCTCGTTGCATCGCCTCGTTTTGCTGAAAGGGCATCTACGATATCGAAAGGTTACGTGATGGAGATGGTGGGCTTACTGGAGGAAAGTGAGGAGGACGACACGGATGATGACGATCTTGCAAAACTGTCACGGTTTGAAGAAGTTGAAATGGAAGATTCGTCGGAGGAAGAGTAGCCGTACTTCGTGTAGCTTGGTATGGTCAGGTAGTTATTCCCAATCGAAAGGCGTGGAGAAAAGCTCTCGCTGAATAAGCAAATTCGGCCGTCACGCGTCACACCCCGAAGGTCACTGAGTACCGCCTCGCCCGTAATGTGAATCTTTGAGCAAAATCGTGACGTGCGAGGTATGTTCCCCCCCCTAAATATCGACCGAATGCCCATCCCACACTGGCTTACATCTCCCCTCTCCCCTTGCAGACCGCTTACTTCTAGGAGACATCTCCAACGGCACGCGCGCACAGTAAGGCCTTATTTCTACCCACCCGCCCCTATTCGACCTCATAGACCCTGCCCTGCGCGTGCGGGTCACGCCCAACTTCACGACGACCGCGGTGGACAAAACGACATGCGCTATCGTCATGATGGGCATGATGAAGGACTACTTCACGTACAAGTTTAACCCCCGGTGTGGGATCCCCAAGGTTACGATCGAGGGCGAATAAAAAAAGACTGGGAGACGATCCTCCACCGTCTCGAACATCTCAAAAAATACGGTATCCAGACGATTGCGTGGTACCATCTCCTCCGACCCGTTCTCACCCGTATCGTCGCTGCATACGATCACCCCACACATCCCGACAACATATAGTCATAAGTGAACTGGCCCCAGAGCGTCTGGCGCCGGAATAAGAATATTAGGCAAAGCAGACAGTAAGACCTGCGTACGCATATTTACACTGATATCACTACCACATTAGATCGTCCGTTTGACGGAGACGCTTGCTCCGTTGCATAGCGGCATACCGCTCATGTCATCCGATGACCTCGCACAACTCGACACAGAATGGGCCGACTCACCAGAAGTGCACAAGGCCATTCTTGTGTCTGAGGAGGGAG
>JBBPQR010000302.1:0-13103 GCA_038092615.1 Boletus sphaerocystis | reverse complement strand
AACAACAGCAAGAACAATATCAACAATACGTTCTCGAACGAGTCGCAGCTGCTCGAGCCAGAGTCGAGGCGCGACTACAGATTAGAGAAAGGAGTCCCACTCCCCATCCTTGTGTTAACATTATCTCTCGTTGTTGGTTTAGGGGTCCCACTCCTCCTGCTGCTCTTGAGCGCCGCATATCTCCACTCAGGCCAAGAGGCGTTTTCCGCATCCCTGTATGTTACCATCCATATAGTTAGCTACTCAACAATAGCTCCCAAGTTCCCCGACCCATTCTTTATACCAATAAATCCATATTTGGTTCGCCCTGTAAACCCGCCTTTGCGCCATTGCCCCCATTTGAACCTTGTACCTCTGCCACCTTACACCCATACTTCTCCTGTAAGCAGCTCTGGCTCCGAGGAAACTCTCATCCGCTCCCCTCAAGCAGCGCAACCCAGCTCTGTTTGAATTTCACAAGAACTGCCTCCTCCTTCATCAAACTAACTCCGCTTTCCACCCTAAATCCGCACACGGAAAACTACTTAAGAAGGCTCGTCAGCTCGAACGTCGCAACAAACCACCCTCTCCCAAGAAATGAGTATCGTCACCCAGATCGCCCTCATCATTGCTATTGTCGCCCTCTACGTCAACCCGCCGCCTGCTTCTGTCGTCCGCCTCACTCTTCTCCCCACACTCGCCTTTCTCGTCTTCCTCATCATCTGGACCGTTCCCAAAAGGGAAGTCTTTGTTTTCCACGTCTCGTACAATTCCCACCGCTTTGAATTTGGCATATCCGAGCGCACTAATCCTACCAATGCCACAGAACATGTAAAAGGAGATAACGCGGACTGGGATACAGCAGCTAATGAGTGGGGTCCAGCAGGTTGGGACACATCCACGTGGGAAGATCCAGCAGGCCCTAAACCCTCTAACCCCGAATGGGCAGATTGGGTACTTAACAACATAAACTTTTCTTCGCTTCTTAACTTAGCCGGGCGTATTTTCACACAAAACACCATCCAAACATACGAAGAAGAGAACCACACCCCCCATCCCTATTTAGTTGAATCTTCCTCTTCCTCTTCCGTACCTCTTCTAGAAACTCCCGATAGCACCTTAGCTCCACTTCAGCCAGGCGGACTTGCTACTGATTGGCCCCATCACACTGACGTACAAGATTGGGACCTAAACTCCGATACCGAAATTCCGGGTCTTCATTAAGTAATCATCTCCCCACTTGTACAAATCTATAGTTTCCCTTTTTCGTCTGAATCTATTCTTGTTACCTGCCCAACATGGCTACCGCTCCGTATAACCCCGCTTAGCTTTTGGCTGATCTCCTAGCCGCGCCAGATGACACCGCCAAACTCACCCTACTCTCCAACACCTTCTTGGGAGTAAACCAAGCAATCCTAAACCTTGAAGCACAAGTGAACGCTATCCCACTGCCACCTCCGCCTAATGTGAGAATTTCTAAGAAAGTCAAAATATTCGCCGACCCAGGTGAATTCAGAGGCGAGATCTCTAAGTTTGAGGACTGGTGGCTGAAAATGCAAACATGGCTAAACTTGAACTCTAACTCGGTGCCCGCAAAATCCTATGAAGCCGTTGTAGCAGTACTCTCCCAATTAGGAGGAAATACTGGGGTCACCTTTGCCCATTCCCACCTAGAGAAGGAAAAAGCATACAAATGGAATACCCTAGTCGACGACTTAGAAAAGCAGTACCAACCCACCGCCAAAGAAGACTGGGCGTTACATAAATTATGGAACTTCAAATACACCCTCGGCGATAGAAAGATGTGTGTTAAAACTTATGTTGACCGCTTCAAAGCTCTAGCCGAAGAAGCCCAAATGTCTGTAACCCACGCCACAGATATCCTGGAAAGGAACATTCCAGAAGAAATCTGTGACCGTATCATTATGGATGATAACCGTTCCCTGGAAGATATAGACACGTACCTAGCACGGATATTGGAAATAGGTGAGCGCCTTGAAACAACTCGCTTCCTCACCAGAAAAGCTAAAAACCTGCTCTTCTGCCCTAGCACTGGATCATCCAAAAATTACCGGGACCCCAATGCCATGGATATAGACGCATTGTGGGAACAAGAATCGGAAGCAGAAGAAGTTAATGCACTCAACCGCTCTCGGAAACGCTTCTCCGGCTGTTTCAACTGTGGAGGAACCAGTCATTTCGGCAAAGACTGTAAGAAACCCTTCACATGCTGCAAAGAATGTAATTGGTCCCGAGGGGATCACAAGAAGTCGTGCTCCAAAACCAAGAAAGTACGTATTATGGAGACTGAAGAATCTTCTAGTGAAAAGGGAAAAGCCAAAGCAACTTGAGTGGTCTGGGTGCCCAAGTTGCTTCTATTACTAATTCATCTCCGTCTTCTCGTCATTTAACTTATAGCTGAACAGGGTCTCCAATAGATTCAGAGCTCAGCCGGAGCTCCTCACCGGTGCTTGATTCTGTTCACACCCCTTCCACCTCTTCAATCCCAGACGCTGCCCATGTAAGAACCCTAGATCCAAGGGATATTCGTCTTGACATAGTCATTAAAACCCCCGGAAAGAATGGAAAGAATTTCTGCACCAAAGCACTGCTAGACAGCGGTGCCAACTATATTTATCTTGACTGCACTTATGCCGAAAAACTCCAAATCCCGTTACGACCTATCCCACAACCCATCCCCGTCTATAACGTGGACAGATCTGCTAACTCCGCCGGATCGATTACCCATTGTGCTGAACTAATCATAGAGTTCCAAGGGCACAGGGAAAAGGTTCTGGCCGAAGTAACAGATCTAGGGAAGAATTAGTTGATACTCGGATACACATGGTTAAAGAATCACAACCCCGAAATAGATTGGCCTACTGATAAAGTCCGCATGACACGCTGCCTCTGGACTTGCCAGGCACTTCAGAAAAAGCCACCCTTCTCCTGCCAGATTGAATCTGAAGAGATTGACACCCTGATTCACATAAACTCTCTTAAGGAAGAACCTGTCAAAGAAGTCCAACCCGAAACCCTGGTTCCAAAGGTATTTCATAAGTATTTGGGTACCTTTTCCAAAAAGGAGTCAGAACGGATGCCGGTCCGCAAACCTTGGGACCATGCTATCGATCTCAAAGATACATTCAAACCGAAAAAGGGTTGCTTAATTCCACTCTCCGCCACTGAACAGAAAGAAGTGTCGGAGTTCATAGACGATCAGCTAAGCAAAGGGTATATCCGCCCTTCTAAATCCGAACAAACGTCACCTGTCTTCTTTGTTCCAAAGAAAGACGGACGTAAACGGATGGTACAGGACTACCAGTATCTCAATGAGCACACAGTGAAAAACAACTACCCACTGCCGCTGATCTCCCAACTAGTCGATAAGCTCAAAGGAGCACAATGGTTTACCAAGATAGATCTCCAATGGGGATACAACAACATCCGCATCAAGGAAGGCAATGAATGGAAAGCCGCCTTTGTATGTCACTATGGATCATTTGAACCCACAGTCATGTTCTTTGGCCTCTGTAACTCCCCAGCTACGTTCCAGCCCATGATGAACGAAATCTTCGCTGATATGGAAGGAGTAATGGTGGTTTATATTGATGACCTCATGATCTTTACCAAATCTCCAGACATTAAGGAACATGACAAAGTGGTACTTGAAGTCCTCTGTCGCTTAGAGGCTAATGACCTCTTCGCCAAACTTGAGAAATGTAGCTTCCGCATCACTGAAGTTGAATTCTTGGGAATGATAGTATCTAGAAATGGTATCCAGATGGACAACGAGAAGGTGAAAGCCATTATTGAGTGGCCCACACCTAAGACAGTGCGCAAAGTAAGAAGCTTCTTGGGCTTGGCCAACTTCTACCGCCACTTTATCAAAGACTATGCTCAAGTGGCACGCCCGCTTAATGATCTTACCAAGAAGGACACCCCGTTCAAGTGGGAGACAAGTCAACAAACCGCCTTTGACACACTTAAGGAGAAATTTACCACCGCTCCTATCCTTGCCTATCCAGATATAGACAAACAATTTCGCCTAGAAACCAACACATCTAATTTCGCTACCAGTGCCATACTCTCCATAGAACAAGATGGGAAATGGCACCCAGTCACGTTCTCTTCCCACTCTATGTCCCCAGAAGAACGGAACTACCCAGTGGCAGACAAGGAAATGTTAAGCGTAATCAGAAGCCTAGAACAATGGCGCCACTACCTAGAAGGAGCACAACTCCAATTTGAAATATGGAACGATCATGCCAATCTGCAATGGTTCATGCAACAGCAAGATCTCAATCGCCGACAGGCCCGATGGGCGCAGTACCTTACTCGCTTTAACTACAAATGGGTACACAAAGCAGGAGCTCAAATAGGAAAAGCTGATGCGCTCTCTAGATGCGCAGATCACACAATAGGAATAGAGGAAGACAACAAAGCAATATTAGTGATACCAAAAGAACATATTGCCACAGTTATCAATACACGTCCCCTCAGGGTGAAGAAATTTTTGGAAAAGGCTCATCTTCCAACCAGGGGAAGTGAGTATGCTGCTGGTCTAGACCTTTACAGCGCACAGATAGCAATAGTCTCTAGACATGGGAAAATTCTAGTTGACACACAGATAGCCGTCGTCTTGGAACAAGGCACTTATGGAAGGATAGCACCTAGAAGCGGACTTGCCACTAAACATATGATTGACATGGGAGCAGGAGTAATTGATTCCGATTACCGAGGATCTGTAAAGGTTCTCCTCTTCAACTTCTCAGATACCAACTTTGAAGTAAAAGAAGATGACCAGATAGCTCAGCTCATCATTGAAAGGATTGACCTACCACCTGTTATCGAGATGGACTCTCTAGATGAAATAGATCGCGGACATAGTGGATTTGGCTCTACAGGAACATCTATCGCCACCACCACTGTCCACCTTGCCACTGATACCGAAGAACTACTCTCATGCATTAAAACCGCTACCGTAATGCTCAAAGTGTCTGAAGCTCTGAAACTAGAAAGTCAAGGAATAACATCTATCGAAGAAGGAACACTCTCAAACGACCAAGGTCAGATCTTTGTACCAGATCATGACAACCTCAGAATGGAAGTCGTGCGCCTACATCATGACACACCTATCGCTGGACACTCTGGAATAGAAAAAACCCTCGCCCTCATTAGGAAATATTATACGTGGGATGGTCTTTCTACTTTTGTCAAAAATTATGTTAATCGGTGTGACCGCTGCGCACGCTTCAAAGGCACCAATCAGCCTCCCTCAAGAAAACTACTTCCCCTTGAAACTCCAAATAAACCATGGGAAGACATCTCAGTTGACTTCACCACAGATCTCCCATTATCTGATGAATATGACTCCATTCTTGTCATAGTTGATCGCTTCTCCAAAGAAGTCGTATTCATACCATGCCATAAAACCACTTCTGCCATGGACACTGCTCGATTGTACCTTCATCATGTATGGAAGAATCATGGGCTTCCCCGGAGTATCATCTCCAACCGCGGTCCTCAGTTCGCTTCCACAGTTATGACAGATTTATGTAAACGCCTCAGCATTACACCTCGACTCTCCACTGCATTCCACCCACAGACTGATGGACAAACAGAGCAGATGAATAGAGACCTCCAATAGTATCTGCGCTTGTTTGTATCTGATCAGCAGGATAGATGGATAGATTGGCTGCCCATAGCCCAATTCTCCTATAACTCCAAACAGCAAGCAGCCACTTAGAACTCCCCCTTCTCCATTACCTGCACTTACGTACCTCGTATGGGAACCGAACCAGTCACTACATCTGCACCAGCAGCTGACAACTTTGCTACCCGCATTGACGACGTACTCACTAAAACACGGGAAAACCTAGCTAAAGCACGTGATGCCATGAAACTCCAGGCCGATAAACACCGCTCACCATCACCATCATACTCCATGGGAGATAAAGTGTGGCTATCTACCACTAATCTCCGCCTTACCCATGCTTCACATAAACTGAGTGAGAAATGGCTTGGCCCTTATGAAATTACTAAACTTGTCGGCACTAATGCGCTGGAACTCTGCCTCCCTCGCTCCATGCGAATCCACCCTGTTGTTAATATCTCACGTGTCAAACCCTACCATGAACTACTTCCTGGACAGTCCACCTTCTGCCCAGGACCTGTTACGGTTACGGAAGATCGTGACATGGAATATGAAGTAGATTATCTGGTGGATTCACGCTTCCACCGTAATCGGCTGGAATACTTGGTTCATTGAAAAGGGTACACTGATGAGGATCGCACATGGGAACCTCTTTCCAATCTGTCCGGATCTAAAGATGCTATTGCCAATTTCCACACATCTCACCCTGCAGCCCCACGACGCATTCGCATGCTGCAACACGACTTCTTGTCCTGTTTTACCGATTTTGGTGAACCTGTCATGGAAATGCCATCACACCTCTTGCCCTTCAATCGCCTGGAAGTCAATTCATAGAGAGGGGGTAGTGTTATGATCCCTCTATTTTTCCCCTATTTTTCCATATTTTTTCCTATTTTTCCTGACTCGCTATGGCCACTTTTCTTGCTAGCCCCTATCTCTCAATCACGCCCGCCATAGCTCGTCCACAAGTCTACTAGGGGCCTGCCCTGAACTAGTCACATGACTTGCGCACAGACCAATGGACCTCACCCGAAGGCTGTACCGGATCATAGCCGCACATCACACAGCACGGCCCACAGCCTTACATAGCCCCCTTAATCTCTGCACACAGCCTCGCACTGCCACGTGTCACACAGCCCAGTGCACAGCCTATCATAGCCATGTACCGCATAGCCTCCTTCATCTCTGCGCATAGCCCGGCTCACAGCAAACACAGCTTGTACAGCATCTGGCACTGCCTTATAGCATAGCCTTGCACCAAGGGTTAAGGGTATATCCTTATATAGGTACTGTACAGTTCTAGACACCAAACATGTACACACACAGTAGGATAGTATATAAAGCTCGTTGCCACTCCAGAGAATCTCAGTCTTGTTCTCTTGGAGTTCTCCCAACTTCATACATAGTCTAAGGCTTATACTTGACTAGCAAAGCACCTGCTCCATTGGTAAGGGGTTGGCTGTTTCACATTCTCCACAAAATTAATGCTGGAAGCTAAACCACCTTGAGTTCCTCTGAGGGAAACTTCAGAAAGAATCTTTTTAGTAATGTTGTCTACCAAGAAATCAGTAGCAGGAGTAATTTGAGCAACAATGGAAGCAAAGGAAAAGAAAGAGTCTGGAAGACCCAGAAGGATGAACATTGCTTGAAACAAGTCTGGCAGTCTTAAGCCAGCTGAGCCCAATTGATCAAACAAGGATGTAATCTTACCGATGCTCATTTGAGCGTTTCTCAGGTTAATCCTAGAGTTAAGGACCTGATAGAATTGATAGAATTGACCAGAAAGACCTTTAGAACCAAAAAGTCCAAACAATTTATCCCAAAGTGCTTTCGCAACTGAGAGATATATGGCAGGAGTGGTTTGGGGATATTCATAGGAAACCAGATGAAGAAATTGATCTTCAAGGGTGTTAGCAAGAATGCCACAAATCTGTTTGTCGATGGTGATCCATTTGGGTTGGTCTGCTACAAGAATAGCATTGTATTCAATGGTGCCATCTATAAATCCCCAAACAGATAAAGATTGAAGAACTGATTGAAGGCATTAAGACCAGATAGGGTAGTTGGATTGTCCCTTAAGAACAGGGATGCAATTAAGAATAGTGTTATCGACTTTGAAGTCGGTGGAGGTAGGAAGAGCAGCTATTTAGAAGAGAAGAATGTCTGCAAAGCCTTCATCAGTGATCAGAATGTCAAATAAATATTGAAGAAGGGAGAATGGTGTGTTGCCTGCATGTCCTAACCCTGTCCCTATGCCTTGTCCCTGTGTCCCTGGTGGTGTCCTCAGAGATTGTCCAGATCTCTGGTGTGTGATAATCCAGGAATGAAAGTGGCCAAGCTTCCAATTACGTCCAAGGGACTCCTGGAATTTTTGGTCCCAATAAAGCTTTCACTTTATTTTCATCCAGGGACCTTCATAAGGTTTCTCTACATAATGCATAGGTAAGGGTTTCCATGAGAAAGATTCAAAACATTCTAGAAAAAAAAAAAAAAAAATGTATTGAAGTAATGTGAATTTGTCATGTACCTGTCTGACATAAGCCCCTTTTCTATAAGAATTTCTCTTTGTGCACATGAGTAGTATGGTACATCAATAGTCTTTGGATTACTCCAGGTGTTCATGGCAGCAAAGGATAAATGAAGGTCAGATATTTTGAAAATATATGAACAATCACAAATGTGGCAACAAGGCCAGATAAGAGGAACAGAAGAAGAAAGATGTAGTCCACTCCTACACATGGTGGCAAGTTCTTCATTGTTGCTCACCCTCCTCAGCAGCTTGTCTTCTTTGTCTTCAGTTAATCCCTGCCAGGATCATAGATATCATTTAATTGTTCTGGCAAATCTTCGAAAGAATGAATTAGTCTCTGGATAGGGTAACCTTTTTTAGAAGAATTTTATCACATTTATAAAGGCATTGAGATTTGCCTGAATACAGTCAACTCCCACATAACACATACCTGTCAGGACACATCCAAAAGTATGGGTTATGAGGGAGTATGTGTTTCTTGGAAGATCGACTTTGCCGATAGAAATTTTCGCATGCATTCATGTGGATTCAAACCAAGCAGAAAGGTAGTCTTAGTCTATGATAAAAACCTATTTATGACCAAAGTAATTGGTAACCTTGCTATCCTTCATCTTCTGTATCTCAATGGCTTGTGTTCTTGGTCTGAGTGAGCATAACATAAGCTCTAACTTATGAGTGAATGAATCATCCAACTCACTGACAAAGCTCTGCAATACAAGTGCTGCCTGAAGTGCTTCCTTTCGTGTAGGAGCTACTGCCAGTGGTGCAGCACAATCACCATTCTGCCCATTCTGCTCCCATGCCACTTTCACATATTGAAAAATATCTTCATCAGTGGCCTAGAAAATGTTGTGAGTCTCAGCGACTGGGTTGAGAAGCTCTATGACATCCATGCGATTTGAACCTTGGAGGTCACTAGTCATCTCCAAATCATCCAGAGCAGTGTTGACAAGGTGTGCGGCTTGAGATGTGGGATCATCATGTATTTCGGAGCTGTGGATTAGGGATGAGATAGGAAGGGAAGGGCGGGTGACAGCCAAGTTGGTATCAGGTAAGACGCCAGCTTTACGCCAGCAGTTTCGGATTGTCGCCGTGCCGTTGGCAAAACATTCCAAGCCTGTGTGAAAATATTGTATAATATAATTGCCTAATTTGGAAACTTTTCGGGGACTATCTGGTACAGGTATGGGTTATGATGGCGAAAAATAGCTATGGGTTATGGGATATGAGGGAGTATGGGTTATGAGCATGAAATCCCTGCATACCAACTTGGGAAATACAAAAACCTATAGGTTATGAGGAAGTATGGGTTTATACAGGTATGTGTTATGTGGGAGTCGACTGTAAAAAGAAATCCTAGCCTGGAAATCATAAAGTTGATTCCAGGTCTGCATACTCATTCCAAAAAGTTTCTGCTCCAATTGAGGAAGCAGTGATCGATACCTCTTGAAAATTTCATAGAGGTTGGTGGATTGTTCAGCCCAAAAAACAGAAGCCATCGCTTTGAAAAGGAAGATGTTGGAATAGGAAGGTGGAAAGATGTCATGATGGAATATTTCGAATCCTTGATCATGGATGTGAAAATTGCAGGTCTCATCGTAGGTGCAAACTGAGAAAGCCCATCCAGCTCCCTTGAGATATTGGCCTATGGTTTCATCCAGATATCAAAGGCCATTGATAGGTTGTCTCCGAACCATAAGTTGGTTCAGGTGAGTCTCCTCCAGGCGAAGCCTAAAGGGAATTATCTGTCGAGGGGAGAGTTCTACTTCTCTAAGGTTGAGAAGCGGTGTCTGGTGTTGGAACCAGACAGGGGCTACCAGTTTCATCACCTTGATGTTGGGTGACACTTCCACTGCCATGTATTGACTATGCTGAGTCAGAAGCAATGGTAGGGACAGGGGTGGATGGAACACAAAGTGCTCCTGATGGATGTCCTAAATCTCCTGATCATCTTCATCTATCATTATCCACTCACTCTCTTTGTTCCTGTCAACAATATTGGCATCTAGAAAGGCATCCTCCATCCAGGGGTACTTCATGTCCTCTGGATGGTGGGGAACAATATACTCGCCTCTCTCCAGGTTTAGAATGTCCACTCCCAGAAGATCCATCATCTTCTGGACTCTGATTAGACTGACTGGCTTCAGTTAAAGCACTGGGAGGGACCCTTCAACCAGAGCTTGATCCATGGGGCTCAGCAGACGATCACTGCAAAGCATAAGTCATTGGTCAAGACGAGGAATAATATACACCCTATTGATGAGTTGTTCAATTTCTTTGGGGTCTAGCTGGAAGCGTTCCCCAAGTGGGAAAGGAGAGAGAGTAGGAAAAAGAGCAAGGTTGGGTGACTGATAGAGTAGCGAATTCATTGATGAGAGAGTCAATAAATGGTAGAGCAGGAATAGGAAGATGAGGAGGGCTGTTGTTTAGCATAGATGAGGGCAATTTTGAGAGTCCAAGTGGAGCTCTTTCAATGTGAGATGGAGCGAGGAAATATGAATCAGAAGAAGAGGGTAAAGTGAGAACTCTGAAAATTATAAATGGATCTCTGTGATCCCTTAGTCTCTGAGATGTAGTTCTCAGATAATCGTTCTCACCATGACAATGGTATTCTCCTTGTTCAATTGCATCATTGCAAATGGGACAAGGGATTTCTAAAGGAACTCCTGGAGCAACAGTTTGAGTATGTGTTATAGAATGAGAAATGGTCTCAGATACAACCCTGGGAAAAGTTCTAGGTCATTGTGGTGGAAAAGAAGTTGGTGGATGATTAGGATGATAATAACCAGGACAAGGACATTGTGAAGATTACTACATCGTCTGTGTTAACAATGGTATTACCAACTCTAATCACCTGATAAATGAATAGAAAGGCAACCAGGACATCTTGGGTCATGGTCATGAACCAATGTTCACCACGCAAGACGGTGGAAGGCATCGTGATATCAAAAGACAAACTCCACTTGTCTAGGTGAGGCTCATAACCTTTCAAAGTACAAGTAGTACCTCAAAGTGTTATGCAAGGAAAAGAGAAGTAAAAGATAGTTTCAAGTGGGAACACTCACTTGGGATAGGTGAAACATTGGTAGAACCAAGTGTCTTGCTTGAGAGAACAGATAGAACAAATCTGAAGATAACTCATTAAGATAAGATGAGCTATAAGGGCTCTTCTTAAATACATACAGAGATGTTTGTATCTATGTACATTCCTAGAATGTTCTAAGATATTCTAGCAAATAGCAGATAATGCTCTTATCTATGATAAAGATACTATCCAAAGGAAATAAAGACTCAAATGATGAGTAAGAAAGATACGATGGGATTGTATCATTATGACCAATATGAATAGTGTAAGCGCCTCATGTGATAGATAAGATCACATGATAAGATTAAATAATCTATAGGCAAGTCTAGACTGATCAGTTACTAAGTGATGATTAGTAACACTAAAGTTGCATAAGTATTAGCTATGCATTAGTCTAGTTTAACCATATCATAGTGATAAGGTTAAATCTCAACAGACAATAATAACCATCAAGACAAGACAAAGATGAGACAAGAGCACCCAA
This sequence comes from Boletus sphaerocystis, assembly GCA_038092615.1. Taxonomy (NCBI): domain Eukaryota; kingdom Fungi; phylum Basidiomycota; class Agaricomycetes; order Boletales; family Boletaceae; genus Boletus; species Boletus sphaerocystis. Next base: position 1,369 of record JBBPQR010000302.1, on the reverse strand, counting down.
TCAGAAGTAGGGTGATGACTTAGAGAAGTCCAAGGGACAAGGAAAGGGAAGACAATGTATTGAGCTAGGAACTTAGGTGGGAGTTCAGGTAAAACTAGCATAGGAAATACATGCAAGTATCTAAGGGTTTATATACAAAGGCCAAGGGAGAATGACTAATCAGCTGGAATGGAATGGAAATGGAGAGAATGATTAGTCAGTGGGGTTAACAATAGAAACAAAAGAATGATGCAACAGCATCATCAAGAATGTAAGCAAAGATGAGTAAGCAAGGGTGAGGAATACTTGACAGGGCCTTAATGGCCAAGTATAAGTCCAACAGGAAGGTCAGCATGAGATGAGTACAGGTGTCAGTGAGGTTGGTCCTCATCTGAAGGAAAAGAAGTACAAGGAAGAAAAGAAATGTAATGTTTGGTCATATAAATCAACACAAATAAATAAATGTCAATCTAAAATTGAGTTATGCACTGCAAGGAAGCAGTCTAACATTCTGAATTTAGCTATCAGCAGTTGCTACATACCCTCTACTACTATATCAGGAATAAATAAACATAAATGTCAAATCTTACCATCTCCCACAAAAACAAAACCATAAATAACTGCACCACATAAACCCTCTACTACCACATCAGGAATAACTAGTACAATGCCCCAAATGGTGCAGACCTGACCCATTCTATTTTAGGGACCTAAATCCACACATAAACCTGCATTTCTGCATTTCGCCTATGTTGATCAGTATGCAGTCACCAACAAGCTTGTTGATGTCCGCACGCAGTCCCTGGAAGTAGTCACAAAACTTGAATTCTCAAACTCTAATGGTAATACTACTACCATCGGTAATCCATGTGAAATCCATCTGTGCACAAGTCTCCCTATTGCCGATCCCGAAACATGGTCTCTATAGCTGCACTGGAATACGACTTGGGCCGTTCGAGCGCTGAACAAGTGGATTGATTAGTGGGCCGCTACATGCTAAAAATGGAGGGACTAGCACTTACGCGCGCCAAGGGCACGATCCCAGATAAGCTGTGCTGCAACACCGAATGCCCTGGATACCCCAAACAAAACCGTGTAGAACTCCATTTGAGTTAAACCATAGTGAGTCAGAAGTACACCCGAGTGAGCATCGACATTCGGCCACGGATTCTTGGCTTTACCGGCCTACAAAGAAAATCAATTAGCATATAGACAGCAAACGAGGGACCAACATACTTGTAGAAGGATGTCAGGTACTATATCGTAAATCTTTCCAACCAAACTAAACAAGGGATCGTCAGGTAAATGTTTCAGCGCGAATTCGCGCTGTGCAGTGTAGCGAGGATCCGTCTTGCGCAACACGGCATGTCCATAGCCCGGTACAACTTGC
>JBBPQR010000301.1:0-13141 GCA_038092615.1 Boletus sphaerocystis | reverse complement strand
CGATGCGCGCTCCTGACAGAACAAGCGAAATTTCTTCAAGTCTCCACCAATCCCAGGCAGTCTCACGTAGTATTTCCCTAACCAGGGCAGGTGGGTCAAGATTAAAGCAAGTCTGAAAGTCCGATTGGGTCATTGCTTGAATCGGTCGTCCATCAATGTACGTACGGTAGTCCGCTTTCCAAGAGGTGCCAAGTATTATCCTTATCACCATCACGCAGCATGTTTGAGCCACCACCAAATCTGTGCAACACGTTGAGATGAAGACGAAATTCTTGCGGAAAGGAACAACTTACGCCATGTCACTCATAAAATCGAAACTACGGTCATCATATTAGGTGACAGACGGAAAGAGAGTGGAGAAAGCTCACGTAAAGTGACTAATCCATTCAGCCAAGTTGATGGGTTGTTGCTGCTTTTCGAGCGCGGTTACAAGTTCGTAAATACGCTTTCCAAGGATTTCCTCGTAACCCTTGAGCGCAGCGGAACTGAAACCCCTTGTCCAGGGTTTCCGGCGACGCGCGTGCTCTGCGGGATCTCGTAAGGATATCAACGCTCTGATGTTCGTCTGCTCAGCCATACGACCATCCCAATCTACAGCACATCAGTTTGTATGTTGGACAAGACAAGTAAAGACACCGTACGCGGTCCTTTGGGAAGGCCAAAGTACCCCATCAGAGGGGAAATTGCATCCGCGTTGCGAAAAGAGAGCTCGTTGGGACCTAAATCGGCACAGTCAGGTGGAGAAAAGGAACGCGTAGGGACGACGCACCGATTCTTACGACGTCACCATATTTCTGGTGCAGATCATAATAGTATTTGTGCTGTTTCCCGTCCGAAGACACCCATGCCATCCAGAATTTTGAGATGCGGCATGGGATGGGACCTGGATACTTTGCTAGGGGATGGAAGGGGGAGAGTCGATAGACGAGTATCGAGACGAGGATGGTGGAGTAATAAAGCGAATAAGTGCACGCCACGACATGAAGGACGGAAGAGAAGCTAGACGAAAGGACGCGGATCAGGATGGCAGGGACGACGATGAGGAGGGCGAGATGAGAGAGCGGGTCGACAGGCTCATAGCGATTGAAGACTAGATGGCAAGCCTTGGGAAGAGGTCAGAAATAGGACGGTAGACGGCAGGTTGGGCTCACGATGCCGGTAGCCACGACGAGCAGGGATGCGTCCTGTGTGGAGAGAGGGAACATGGCTGGCTGAGGGGGGGATGGCAGGCAGGGGGTCATTATAAACCCTAGGGTAGAGACGCTCGCGGATTCGGAATTCGGAATCAAAAGCAGGATCGACTAGCAGGAGGAGTGATCTCTGAATAGAGATCGGAGCACCCGAGATATCGGGACACGGAGTTCTGGAAGTAGCATCGAATGCGGAGGAACCGTGTTGAGCGCCATGACAAAGAAAGAGGGAAATATCGGCTAGGCAAGCGAAGCCGCGGTGACGGGAGGACAAGTGCCGAGCAAAATGCAAACTTGACCTGCGTGATGTCCGTGGACTTAAGTTAATAGACAGGACAGGAAGGACCTCGTGTGCAAGTGGCACCGAATGCGGTGTCGGAACAACAGCAACGGCTGTGGATCCACTGTATCGCGAAATGTGCGAGGACACAGGACATCACGACGAGAAGCCCCGTTAGCTGATCGCGGGCTCGCACTCGCGGTAGACAACGGTCCACTCGAAACACCCCGTATACGACAGATACCATCTTTGGTCTTGCCTTTTGCAGTAGCCAGGGACATGCCGTACCGCGGCAATCGGTCGCTGTCGACTCGACATCCTTGAACCACCCGCACCTCACCGGTCCCACACGGCCGGTCACCACCGCAGAACACCACAGAATGGACGTCAATGATAGGCCATCACGCATACCCACAGGCCAGCGCAAGGCAACCATCAACGCAAGGAGGATCAATCGCACGCTCACCACCCTGCGCGATTTATCAACATCAAACTCGGGTCCGAATACAGGCGATTATGCCAGTGTGACCCCGTACGCAATAAACCATGGATATCTATAAAATATACCAATTTTGGTTCAGAGACCCGTGTGCAACCAGAGGTATCCCCGAGGACGCGCCATAGCCACTTACGCAAGTGAAAATATTTGTAAATGCATCAGACCGTAGAGTTATATTGCTTTTCGAAGGATCCAGGTCTCGCCAGTTATGATGGCCGGCTTACTCACGGACAGGCTTGCGTTTCGCTTGCATAGAAACGCGCTGTGCAGCCCGTCCGATGGCACCCCCCCTCGAGTGGTCACGTCCGCTGATACGAGATATCATAGGAGCTGAATGCAGCCAGACCCTTTCATTTCTCATTGAGAAATTTACAGTCGGTAAGCTGGGGTAGTCTTTTCCGAATTTCACAAAAAGGGTTCGATCGATAGCTATGATCGCCGCACCACTCTCAGCCGCATTTCGCCGCCATTAGAACCTTGATTTACATCAACCTGAGGCATGGGGTGAGCGGTCAATGAAACATGATATCGTTGGTCTCACACCGTGATGACTACACATATGGAGAAAAAAATTTGTGATGAAAGAGCGCGCTTTCTCCGAACTCGCTACGACCGAGGACTCGAGAAGCAAGCGCAGCCTTCATGACCCAACGACCACAGACTGCTACAACGAGCGGTGCAAGTGATGGTCCAGGCAAGTTCCGGCATGTCAGCGGTGTTTCAAGCCATCGAGACCCGCGGAGGACGGTAAGCTTACTGTTTTATTCTTCGTCGCTTGACGCGTGACATTGTTCAATGTGGTGGGTCAGCACATGAGACAGAGAATGGAGAGGTTAAGTTAGATTCCGCGCGGTCCATCAGATAACTGCCTTCATAGGTATGGTGCGAACCTTGAGATCGGAACTACACACGGTGGCAAGGTGGGGTACGGCGTTTGCCATCAGCGATGACAACACCAACGGTCTAGTCACGAACCCTAAATTAACGGATTTGGTCAAAAGCACAACAGCATTTCCCCGATTGACACGACCTCGTGTCTGGAGATCTGGACAAGAAGCATTGGAATGGTAAGCCAATGCAAATGTCCGCAATGATTAGCCGTAAGAGTTGCGCCCGACCGATTTGTGCATGGATACGCAACATTCTATAGATGCTTGGAGACATGCATGAGAAGCATGGAGGATGGGAATGACAGGACCTGCTGATAAGCCATGAAATAGGTCAGCACCGTCGAGGTCGGAAATGCAAGTCGGCGTTCGCAATTGGAACCGGAGGTCTCAGGAACCCAATTACCCCGACACTAACAAAGACTCAGATGCGCGATTGGCAAAGAGCCGAAGGACAATACTGCGCATTTCGTCGGCGAGTGTCGTAGCGGATCAGAATATTGATCTCCGACTCAAAATAAACCGATTTGGCTTTTTGCCGGTGTTCTGCCGAGCTCTTTTATTTTCCGATTCAATGCCCGAATATCTCATCGTTGTCAGATGCGGCAGTGTTCATTTGGGTATTTTGGAGCAACTCCGTTTCCGCGGAACGTAGAGATAACTGATAGCCAACAGATAACGACGGTCGAGTGCTGTGGTCGTCATATATAGACTAACATAGTGCATAGTTGAGTCACATGTGGACGCGATCATCGTGGCTGCGACTGCGCGACTCCAGCGTTATGTCATGGTCATGTGCCCCCAATCTTCACACGGAACCACAGTATTGTACCCCACATTGGTCTCCTCACAACCAACATGTCCGCCCTCCTACGTGTCCTCCCCCGCACGCACAAACTCACCCATTGCGCCCCTGCTCGCGCATTCCACTCCCCCTTTGTCGTTCTCAACGCGTCCAGTCGTTTGACAACCCCGAACCCACCCCCATCCACCGCCACCCCCGTCTACGAGAAACAGGACGACGCCTCCCCAGAGCCACACGTATCTTCCTCTGGAACGCGCACATACGTCGTATCAGAACCTGATCCCTCCAATACCCCTTACGAGGTGCCGTCGGGTGCTTATCCCACCTCCGCACCCTACGCGAGCTCGAATCCCACGACCAATTCCAATCCCAAGGGGTTGCATAGCTCCACGACAGCGGGTGGAGTGCGGCAGTAAGAACCGTCGGGGCTCGTGAGAGATCCATCAGGCCCGTTGGTCCCACGCCATTCGTACCAAATCGGGCAAAGTTCCACAACTTGTCATCAGCCAAGGTGCCAAGTGTGAAGGAACTTGAAAGGAGAATAACTAGAGTCGGGATTACCCCTTTGTTCGTGGACCCGCATGCACGCATTTATTTTTTCTTGTCACGTTTGCGCCGAGTGTACGATTAGGCAGATTCACAAATTTGTGGTCATTTCTTTGCTGTCGCGCTCTTATTTTGTACAAATTGTCCTCACCCCTGTTTCTTCGTGTACTTGGCTTTATCGTCCTCATGTCTTGTTCCACGGTTTCTTGACAGAATCTGGTCCAGAAAACAAAAATAAAAACTCGATTAACTTCCGACAGATGGGCATCCGTACCTATCTCGAAAGCAGAATAAAGTAAAGACATACGCAATACACAAGCATCATGATATAGACAAAGGAACAATCCTTTTCTCCACATGGGAAATAAAACGATAGAATCGAGAATACGCAAGAGGATAGTACCATGTAACGACTGTCAAGGGTATGAGTTGAGTTGAGGATATTGTCGGCCTGCGAAAGAAAACGACATGATTCCCGTCAAGTTCAGCAAGGTAGATAAGCATGCATAATAGCAATAGGAAGAAGATAGGTCGTGCACTTGTCGTCGAGTAGCTCGTGCTCCTGTTTCCACGTTCAGTCAATTAGATACCATTTATGCCACAAAAGCTCACCAGAGTCCCAAAAGAAAATGCGACCTGCGCATGCCAGCCAACGGATAGATCAACCAGTGATGATTTATGCCCTGCAGCAGAATAAGCTGGAAAAGAAGCCTCTTTTCTTGGGATGTCGGTCGTCTTCTAAATCATCGGTATCGCGCATATGGCTCTCGAACACCGCCATCCGCGCGTGTGTACCATCGCGAAGAACCGTACCACCGGTAGTATCCTCCCTCGAATTGGTCACGTGCTTGCCACCATGGGCTTGAGCCCCATAGAGGAACGAATCGGATCCCTCCGTGCGTCCAACATGAGCGCCGTTCATACCTATCGCCGCTTGTGTTACAGGAGCTGGGGAAACCCTATCATATCCATTGGGTCGATAACCCGACGAAGCGGGAACAGTGGCATAAGGATGAGGTGAAGGCCCTGGACTATCCCGTGGTGTTTGACTGACCCGTCTATTGACAGGGGTTGTAGCTTGCGCATTCATATCCCCACGGGTTATTGATTCTCGCGCGCTATGACCTTCGCGAGCTTTAGGCTGCCTAGTGCTCTTATGGTGAGCGGGTGTTGGAGCAAGAACTAGGGGTGTCGATGGAGCCGCTGGATCAGCTACCGGAACTCGAGGACGGCGATTGGCATCGCGATGACGAGGTGTATGTGGTGCGTTCGTGGTTGCGTGAGCCTGTGCCAACAACGAGGAAGGCGTCTGTTGAACAGGTGTCATGTACAAGTGGGAGACTAAACGGAAATCACACACATTGCCAGCTTCCCATCCTTTGCCATTGTTCAACAACATCCAATCATAGATACCATCATCTTGTTCTCCGATATTCTTCAGAACCTTGGAAAACAGCTCACGAAGGAAGTCGTAGTCAGGAGACTCCTCGAATCCCAGTTTCCGCACATAGTTCATGTAAATGGCAAACTCTTCTGAGGGGAGTAAGAAGGGGTTCAACATGTCGATAAATTTGCCATCACCGTGTCCTCACAGAAAGTGATGACATGGGGTGCATCAAAGGACAAACATACCTGGGAAGCCCTCACACAATTCCGAAATTGGGGTGGTCTGTTTCTTCTCTCCGATCTTCTCATACTTTTGCTTGTTGGTTGCAGCCCTGAGCCCTTGCCAAGGAAGGCCGCCGCGCAGGAAATACATAAACACATGACCCAAGGATTCTAGGTCATCTCTCCGAGATTGTTCGCGGCCAAGATGAGTGTTGATTGACATGTACCGAGCTGTGCCAGACAAGCTCTTGCGTTCACGGTAGGGGATGTGAACTTTAGTCTTTGGGTCACGGTAGTGCTTCGCCATGCCAAAATCTGGACAACCCAAGGTCAGATGAGCAAGTCCGAGAGAATCAATGTCCAAGGGTATCATCCGAGGACACCCATCATGGCGATCAAAATAAATGTAAAACCGCGGAGTATATATAGGTTGAAAGATAAAATTTCCGCAAGTACGAGAAAGTGCGCGTACCAATGATATGAACAATGTTGGCAGTTTTTGTGCCAGGAACGCCAACAAGAAAATTATCGGGCTTGATATCTCTGTAAATGAGCGACTTGTCGTGGACTGACTGGATGCGAGTGATCTAAAGCAGGATTAGTTCATCGAGGAGTTAGGGACAACCGAGAGAAGAATAGGAGGGTCACAATGCCATACCAGGATATGTCCAGCTGACATATGCGCACGCATACACGAATATATGAAGCGACGTTGAGATCACTCACCATTTGTTTTGCTGCCATACATACTGTCTTGATGGTGAACTTGCGTCCGCACATGTCAAATAGATCCTCAAGATTAGGACCGAGCAGGTCGATTACGAGGACATTGTGGAGCCCTTCCTGCCCGAAATAGTGAACTTGAGGAACACCCACTAGGAATCACAGTTTGAACCGCGGACAGAAAATAAAATAAAAACCCGCACAAGTGCTGTTGAGCGTTCTATAGGATCGGAATTCGTCCCGTAACTGGGGAGCATCGGACTTTCGTGGTTCCTTTGAGAACGGAGATCAAAAAGTTGCCTCCTCGGGTGAGAAACGACTTACGAATTTGATGGCGACGGGCTGATTTGTGAGAAGCTTGGTGCCTATGAAAACAAGGGTTGAGTTGAAGATGAAGGACCGTGAGACCAGGGTAAAGCGGAACAAAAGAACCGGGTATGGACAAGAACGATGCACGTTAATGACCATCTAGTATAGCCTAGGAGGACCATTGCATCACCATGGCCATAGGACAGACAGTAGACAGTCATCTCCGTGTTGAACCATTCAAGCGCCCGACAATGCTGTGGCTCCCACCCGGCTTTGCAGCTCGGACCATCTGAAGGAGAAAGGAGGAGCCAGCCTACCTTCGAACACGACGCCAAACGAGCCCTCTCCAATTTTCTTGCCAACGCGGAAATGATTACCAACGATGCCGTTGGAAGTGGTGGACTGAGACTGATGTCCCGAGGACGAAGCTATAACGTGAGGGGTCGTCATTTGTGTGTGAATGAAGAAGATTTTGAGGGACACCAGTCCGAGGAGGGTTGAAGGAGGGGATGCGGAATGGACTGGTGCTAAGCAAAGAGACTCTGCGGCTAGTTGGTAGCGAAAATAAGAAGTGTGTCCGAAAGGCGGACTTTGAACTTGGCTTATTGCGTGCGGCCGACACGTTCCATCACAGCGTCAACAAGACTACGCGATTTACCTCCGGTTCGGACTCGACCCTGCACGAGGCTGCTGTCCTCCAGCCTAGCTCTTGGCGATGCAGTCGGGATCCGCATTCAGCAGAGAGAATCAACGCCACAACATCAACATGCATTCGAGTACTCATGTCTGGAAAACGAGAATCTGATGGGCAGTGGCCGTCAGGGGCCAGACACCCTCGATGACCGCATCCTCCACATCAACTTGTTTCCTCTGCAAGATAAAATTATGTGCGACTGTCTTGGTGGAAATCACCACACGACAGACCACGAACATCCCAAGCTCTGCTCCGAGATAGAACATGTCGTATTCGACCTGTGCAGTGCCCAAACTTTGGGCATTCGAATGGAGACAAGGGAGCGTCAAAAGCGTGGTCACGATGTCGAGACGGGTCCGCTTCATGCCAGAGGCTATGGACCGTGAATAAGTGACCTTGCGATTGCACGACGGAAGTAACGCTCACAGAAGCACTGCGGAGAGGCTATCCATGTGGACGAAGCACCCTGGCTGGTATTTTGGACGGTTTGATGAACACGATATGCAAAGGAAGCATTCCTAGCGTATGCAGACGCAAGACTTGCCCTGTCCGCCTCGTAGGTTTGAATGTATCTATCAACGAGGCCCGTGAGATCAGGCCAGTGTAGTAATCTTCACCTACTAGTAGGTACCTACCGGCGAAGATAATCCAAAGTCAATTGCGACATGTCCTCTTCTGCCGTGGAAGACGTACATGGAACAATTGACGGATCACGGACTCTACTAGGAGGCTCTGGAGGGAGAGCAGACTGGCCATGTTGAATTGATATGTCTAATGGTATAGGTATACGGTCCGCCGAGCCAGACACGTGATCACACGAAAGGGGATGTGCACTCGAAGCAATTCTAAATCTGCGCTCGGTTCCATCGGGGGACCGCGGTCTTTCGAAGGACGAAGACGAGGAGCCCGGTCCGCTTGGCGGTAAATTGGTGGAAGTCGGGTGGGAAGCATTGATTCGACGGATTAGTGACGATCGTGGTGGAACTGGCAACTTTTTCTTGCATGGTGAATGGGCAGTAGACGATATTGGGCGTTCTTGAGTGGAAGTGGTCGCCACAGACTCTGGAGGTGTCTCTGTATGAATAGAAGGGTGATGCCACTGTGCGTTGGATCTGTGGGCAAGCATGATTGTAGCAGCCAGATCCAGCGGATCGGGTTTGAGGGTATCTGACCAGACAGGGACATGGCTCCTCCTGTGCGGGGATGGGATCAGGAAACGTGGATCGAAATGCGAGTCCCTAGCGCACCAGTCAATGATCAAGCCATCGTCTCTGTGGAATTGATTAGAGATAGATTAGAAGGGAGGAGGGATATGTGTTTTGATTAATTGAAGACTGACCGGATGAGTTTCCTCTCTGGGATGAGGTTCAGTGCCTCTAATTCCTTGGCGCACCTTGCCACCCATTCTGATCGATTTTGTTTGTATTTTGGATAGGATGAAAGACAGTCGTTGGGAATGGGAGCATAGCGCCTTGTCCCGCAAGTGATGAGTCTCCTTTCAGAGGTCAAGGGAGACGGGCTGCGACGCTCATGCTTGACTCGAGGCGAGTCTGCACCGTCTGCGCTGATGCGGGCGCGCTTTGGCGGTCTTGCATCTGCCCCAAGTCTCATAAGTGTCTGTTGCGAGCGTGGGAATTTCTAAATAGCCTAAAGCGCAGTCTGCTCAAGTCCATTGCTTGGACATCTCGCCGCTTGTCCGTGTATAATTCGTCTTGCCCGTTCATCAAATATACGTACCTTGACCAGTGTCCTGGAAGCGCACCTGTCCGCATTCACACCAGCTGGCCCACATGCCAGGCACTTATATCGACTGGAACTTGCAGTGGATGTGACACCATATGTCACACGTCACGTTTCGTCTGGGGAGGTCCTGAGCTACCGGAGCTCTGCTTCTTGCCATCTTTGCAAGTCTTTGCCCGTCCAAGCCCACACGTGCTGTGTAGTGCCTGTCGATGTCACTCGGATATGATTGCACACCATCATCTGCTGATTGGCGTGACAGCGATGGTCCACGAACGTTGCCGCCAACTAGCCAATGTCCGACTGCGATCTATAAATACTCACTGTCGCGTTTTCAGGTCACCTCCGAGGTGTCCTAAATGGGTATAAGAAGACGGCACTCACTTGACCTGATTAGCGCTGGTCTTCTTCCCCTCTCCCATCCACCATCATGTCCAACGAGCCTCTTGGTGGTCTGTCAAGCGTTTCTCTCATCTTTGCGTGTGTTATGCTATCATTTCTACGCGTCTCCAAACCACTCATGTCCCTCTACAGTTGCGGGACCGCCTTATTTTCCGATGGTACCTACCCACGTTTTTCTGTCCTGTGTGCTCTGCTCATTCATATTTAGGTTACTCCAACAATGTCATTGGAATGGGTATGTCCACCACTCCTGCCATCATGTTCGTCATCTCACCATCACCTTCACAGTCGATACACGTCAGATACTCGCCCAATGTTTATTTTCTTCTGGCTACTTACTTCACACCCACCAGTCCTGACCACCATTTATGGTGCTGATGCATTGGACGCAAATAATTACAGTAGTCTAATCTCCAGTGTCAGCTTCGCGGGTTCAGTCATCTTTCTTTCTCATTTCGTCTACTGTTCTCAATGTCCTCCCTAGGCATGGTTGTAGGCATGCTAACCTTTGGTTGGATATCCGACAAGATCGGCCGCAAATTTGGCATGGTGAGGGCTGTCTCACAACCAAGTCGTCACTCACCTCATATCCTCTTCAGATGTCTGCTTCTTGTATTGTTGCTCTTTTTGCCGGCTTATCCGCCGCTTCTTCGGGTGCCAACGGCAGCTTCGGTGGAATGATTGCCATGCTCGCTGCGTGCCGGTAAATACCTTCATCGACACTCAATTCATCATCTCACGACCCTAATATAAAAAAAGCTTCTTGATCGGTATTGGAATCGGTGCAGAATACCCCTGCGGCTCGGTCTCTGCTTCGGAGCAAACAGAAGAAGAGGGCATTGCAAAAAATGCCCAGCATCGGTGGTTGGCACTCGCAACCAGTATATACTTCCCAGTTACATCTTCGCGCTCCATGCTAAATTAAATGTTTTAGATACAATGATCGACTTTGGTTTTGTAATTGGGGCCTTCGTGCCTTTGGTTTTGTACTGGATGTGGGTTGCATTATCCATCACCACGAAGACAACCTAATTTGTGTCAATAAATAGCTTTGGGGACAAGCACCTTCGGGCTGTATGGCGTCTTTCTCTTGGTCTAGGTGTTGTTCCTGCCGTCGCTGTACTTTTATGGCGTCTTCGCATGACAGAGCCACCGAGTTACAAAAAGAATTCAATGAAAACCGTGCAGATCCCATACTATCTGGTCATCAGGCGCTACTGGAAGGGGCTGTTTGGGATCTCCCTGGCTTGGTAAGCCGGCGAACCTCCCCTGGTTTCGCTTGTCATATATTTACTCGTGTAATATAATATAGGTTCATCTATGACTTCATCACGTACGTACCCTTGGTTTAATTGCTTACGATGATCCTAATAACATGTATTCACACAGGTACCCAGTAAGACCGGTATTCCGTTTTTGCTTCGTGGCACCTGATCTTCACCCAGTTTGGTCTCTACTCTTCAACAATTACCAACACGTAAGCGGACTCTAGCCTTTAGCGGATAAGGATGCTGAGACTGATGCTGTAAAGTATCATTGGAAGCTCAACTTCTCTGGCGGTCGTCTTCGGGTGGAGTGTTGTTATAAAGTTCGTATCCTTTCTCATCCCACATACATTCCGATGTTCACGCCTCGGATCAGTCTATTCTACATCCCAGGTTCGCCCTACTCTACGAACTTATTTACCTTTCATTGACAAATATGCAAGGAACTGTCATCGGTGCCTTCGTTGTCGACTACTTGGGCCCAAAGAAGACAATGGTAATGTTGCTTTAAGTCATGATTGCATGATTATGACGTTCGCGACACTTTGTTAGATCATTGGTTTAATTTGTCAAGCAATCATTGGCTTCATTATGAGTGGTCTGTACACTCGTATCACGCAACACATAGCTGCTTTTGCGGTAAGTTGCGGATTACATAATACACAGTTCCAAGCATTCATTTCGACCACAGGTGGTATACGGTATCTTCCTGAGTTTTGGGGAGTTCGGTAAGCGATTGGATGAGCTACTTTGATCTCTTTCTCATATGTGAAGGCCCTGGAAACTGCGTAGGTATTCTTGCCGCCAAGAGCGCACCTACCGCAGTTCGCGGTCATTACTATGGTATCGCTGCGGCTATTGGCAAAGTCGGTGCATTTGTTGGCACATATTGTATGTAAAATACGCTACCCCCATGATTATCTAACCACGTCTCTGGTACAGGTTGGAAGTCAATCGTTTCCGGTAGGTATTTGCGAATCTACTCGATAGGATAGCTGAGCTCAAATCCTGAGCAGATTTCGGTGGTTCCAGCTCAGTAAAGGGGAATACGGGTCCCTTTTGGATTGCCAGTGGTCTCGCCATATTAAGCGCTGCAGTTGTTTTCTTCTTGGTCAAGCCACTCTCACACGATGGAATGGCAGCAGAAGATGAGGCAGTATGTGCCTTGCATTACTCTCCTCTTAAATTGACTGTCATGACATTGTTCCGCAGTTCCGCTTGTATCTGCAAGAGCATGGGTTCGACACTTCTCGGATGGGCCTTCGAGACACGGAGTTATCTTCCACTTATTCTCAAGATGAAAAGGTTGAAATGAGGGTCACGGCGTAATGACGATATTTGATCATGACATGTGCCTTTTGTGATAATCTGTTTTCCGCTGACGGCTGCGCCAGTGCACATACTTTGCCATATGCATTCATATATTGGACTCGCAATGACTGTCAAGGATTCTACAGCGCTAGTTTCCATTAGTCTTTGATGCGCCCGCAGAGCGCGATCAAATAACATGGGGCCGTTCTGAGCAAAGGGACACGACCCTAAAGTTCTTGGCCAGTGACTCTCCTCTCTCTCAGATTACATACGTGGTAAGTCACAACGGACGCCCTGATGAAGGGATCTCAGATGCTCTGGGCAAAGGTCCCATACATGTTTGCCATGGGTCAGATAATCTTGTCTTCCTTCAAGCTGCCTTGATCGTGGAGCCCATTTCCCCCGCATACATATTTCCTTTCATCAATCAAGGGTGTCAACATCATGATTTATTCTTCCAGGCCGTATGCCGGACGTTCACATGACGGTTATCGCCTAAAAAAATGTTCATTGGTAAAACTTGGCCCGGTCACGAGAACCATTCACAGAGATAAGCCACTTTTGCAGCATAGGAATGCCTATTTTTCGTTACACAGGCACCCGGCGACTACGTGGCAATGGAACCGGGATTATCTGGTTTCACGGCCGCCGGTCCGTAGTTTCACTCTGTTCAGTCCCAGTGCGCTAAACTTTACCTTTGACTTATCGCGGATATTGGGCACGCTCATGACATCAGGTGAGCAAAATGACTAATCGTCCGAGAGCCGGCTGAAATGGAAGTCGTTGTATCTCTTGCGTGCTCAATGGCAATATTGGAGTGATGAAGAGTACAACCGGTGATATCATCGGACCCAACTGTCCTCTGGTTTACCCGATAATTTC
>JBBPQR010000300.1:0-13154 GCA_038092615.1 Boletus sphaerocystis | reverse complement strand
CCGCGGCGGATTTTTGTCGGTTGTCCAGGTCCTCGTGACATTGGACCCAAGTATCAATTTTGACCCACCATGTACGAAAGGTGGTGCGGTTGCCGTCCCAGGTACCAGGGTCGGCGATAAGCTTTGCGGGGATGCGGGAGGATGCGCTGACGGGGATGGGTTCACCGTCGGCGTCAACGCGAGGTGCGGCGGTGTGGAGGGCTAAGGATTGTTGCAGCGTTTGCTGCATAAGGTGCATGGTATTGATCAGGTCTTGCCACGTAGGCGCAACCAGGGGAACGTTCGACATTCTGGGCGAGGTTGGAGGAATGGAGGGGGAGGAAGATCTGTCGCTTAGTACGGGAGACGGCTGGGGCGACGGAGAACGGCTCGTGGTCGCAATCGTGAGTGACCGTTGTCTTTGTCGGTTCGGATATTTCGGATGTTACGTCCGAGGGTTCGTCGAACGCGAGGGCGGTGTGCGGGACGTGGGGCAGGAGCAGGCTCGACTGCGTGAATGGGACAAAATACGATGGGCGGAGTAGGGGTGCGAGGACGGTAGAGGGATTCGATCGGTGAAGGGGAGACAGCGCGTTCTGGCGTCTGAACACGCTGGAGTTCGGCAGGAAGAGGGGACTCACGTGCAGCTACAACAGTTCCCAACAGATCAAAGTCGATGACCTGGGGTTCTGGAGACGATACACGGGAGGGAACAGGGGTGAAGTCGTTGGGGTCGATACCGAGTGGGTTCTCCCAGTCAGTGGGGTTGATTTCAAGAACGTAGTTTGCTGGAGGGGAAGCGTGTCGTCGGCCAAAGGCAAAAGCGTGTCAAGTGAGGAGTTCCTGACGACGTTCGGCGCGGTTTAGAAAGTGAGTTCGCATATAGTAGGGGCGGGGAACGCAGTGAGGAAGTGGCAGTCCTATTCAGGTGAAACCGGATGGAAACCTGAACAAGCTAATCCTAACAATAGGATGGCGAGTGATATTTCTTTAGAGGAAAATGATAGGAAACGTGCGTTCAAGGAGGAACGTGGTAACGAGAAGTCGACGATTGACAATGTCGGCTTCAATACGAATGACGAGGTAGAGATTGGCGATTGGGAAGATAGCAGTTACAACGTGGAGCATCCGTTTACGAGGATGAATTCGGCAAATGCAGAGTAAGGAGGTAAGAGTGGTAGACAAAGGTCCAGGCCCCCAAGGGAGAGTAGACAGATGAATAGGACTGGAGAAGGACGACAGAGAGGTACGGTATATATATGAGACTAATGTGCTTTAGGGTAGGTCGTCTGAGTCCTAAATACTTGAGGGCCGGTGTGAGAATGAAGGAGATAAGGACACATGAGGAAAGCACAAGGTAACCGTGAGGCGTGACATCATAGATAAGACGAGAGTCTGGACTGTGCCTAGACTCAAGTCACGTGTTGTCCCACGGTCACGTGTGTGGTCACGTGACGAAGAAGAACAGAATGTCATGTGATCCTAAAGAGAGTTAAGTCATGTGACAGAGTCATGTGACTGTGAAAGTGAAAACGACTAAGTCCGATAAGATGAAGAAAAGTGAAAATACGCAGCGTTAGGTTCTGAACTATAACATAATTTTTGATGAAAAGGATGAAAACGGTCCAACTCATGTCAGTATTGACATCAATAATCAACCCGTCGATGAAAGCACCCATCTACGTCACAAGGAAGCCACGGATACGAGACGTGAAGCTCCCACAGCTGTAGAAACTGCAAAACAGGGGTTAGAGACCCAGACTGTCTCTGATGACGAAAAGGGTGAAAGTAGTGACGATGAAAGCGAACGGGAAGTGGAACGTGCCTTGGACGACTCAACCAATGTGTTTGTGAATGATCCGGCACAAAAAATGGACGAACTGGGCGAAAACATCGAAAAACAGCGAAAAATAGTGAAGAATGATGAAAAACTCACTCACCAGGTCCAAATCCATCCCGAAAAGAGTCATCACCCATCCATCAGGCTACTCGCAGCCCAACGAGGTCCACCCGAACCATATCTGCACCTGGTTCCTCCACCAGAAGTCCGCAGGTCGACGAGACAAAGGAGAGTTCCTGTACCTGATGATGATATGCGATATTTTGTCAATGCATATGAAAAAGGAACACTGCAAGACTTACCTGAAGTAGGGAAAGATGTAGAAAGAAGTGGAGATGAGGGAAAGGATGGCGAAGAAGATGAAACGCGGCAAATGGGCGAAATGGCAGGGACAAGTGGGTGTGAGATGCCATCAACTGCTGAGCAAGCATATCGAGCTGACATAACCACGGATGATGAACCACACACCTACAACAAGGCAATGAATCGATCCGATTCTGATCTGTGGTACAAGGCGATGGAGGACGAATTGGCGATGTTTGAGAAATTGAAGCTGTACAAAGAAGTCGAGTGACCACATGACCAAAAGGTCATCAATTTGAAGTGAGTCTTCAAAATCAAACATGGCCCACACAGCGAAATCGAAAAATACAAGGCCCGACTCGTAGCAAAAGGCTTCACCCAAATACATGGTATCGATTATACTGACACACCTTTGCACCCGTCACTAAATTCGCCACAATCCGAGCTCTTCTTGCTCTCACCACCAAATATAATCTTGAAATCCATCAAATGGATGTCAAATCCGCCTTTCTAAATGGCAAACTCGATGAGGAAATATTTCTCGAGCCTCCCCCCAGCTTCCAACCATCACGATACAAAGTATGGAGGTTGCTACAAGCCCTCTACAGTCTAAAACAAGCTCATAAATCGTGGTACAAACAGCTATATGCCATTTTCCTGGCCCTCAGATTCTTGCGATGCAATGCGGATCACAGTGTATTTTACAAAGTCAAAAACAGCATACTCATCATTGTTGCAGTATATGTTGATGATAAGCTCATGCTATCAAACAACTGCAAAGCAATCGAGGAGCTAAAGGTACAATTTACTCGCAAATACGAAATGACAGACCTAGGAGAGGCTCAATGGATCCTTGGGATGGAAATTATCTGTGACCACAACAAACAGACTATTGAATTGTCTCAAAGTCGATATATCAAGTCCATACTTGAACACTTCAATATGGCAAATGGTTGCCCCGTCTCAACACCAGTTGATGCAAACGTAAAACTGGTAAAATTAGCTGAAGCAGAAATGAACGTATACGAGTATCAAAGTGCACTCGGAGCACTAATGTATGCCATGCTGGCTACATGTCCCGACCTCGCCTTTGCTGTAGGAATGCTTAGCAAACATTCCGTGACATCAGGTTCCACACATCTGACAGCACTAAAACAAGTTTATCGCTACTTACGTAGCACAACAGATGCTCGTCTCATCTTTCACAGAACTACCAAGTCGAAATTAATAGGCTATGTCGATGCCAACTAGGCAGCCGACATAAATGATAGACAATCCGTCACAGGCTATGTTTTCATCCTTGGCAGAGCAGCTATTAGCTGGTCATCAAAGAAACAGCCATCTGTCACTCTCTCGAGCACAGAAGCTGAATACCTCACTGCCACTGCAGCTACGAAAGAAGCCATCTGGCTTTGTACCCTATTCGACGAACTTGACACAGTCTCATCCCATTCCACGACATTACTAATCGACAATCAGTCAGCTATGGCTCTCACGAAAAATGCTATGTTCCATGATCGAACAAAACACATTGCGATATGACATCATTTCATTCGGGAGAAGCTGGATTCAGGCAAGATAGTGGTGGAATATATTCCGACGATGGAGCAAGTTGCAGACGTTCTTACCAAAGGACTTTCTCGTGACAAGCATACCCGATTTTTGGAGAGTATGGGTATGTTTTTTTCTAACCCATCACTCGTTGAGGGGGTATGTTGTAAATTGCTGATGCATGGACAATGAGGATGTATTAGATAATCACTTACCTTAGAAGTACGGAGTTTTTCCTTCGTCACACCTCAGTCTGGTACTACCATTCGAGACTGAGGTGAGACTATTTTTACTTAGACTTCCTTATCATTTCACTAATGATTCTTAGTAAACTCTGTACTCTTATTAGGTTTGTGAATATAGTCTGGTACTACCATTCAAGACTGAGTAAACTCTGTACTCTCATTAGACCCGGTCAAGCCCTCAGAACAAAAAATAAAGCGACAATAATAGTTACATAATCCCAAGAAGGATTGAAGCTGTTTTAACTTGGTAGGCGCTGGCCAATCAAGGATAGCGTTGACCTTTTTCGGTTGCATGCTGACACCGTCGGCTGAAACTGTCATGCCTAAGAAGTCAACTTTGTCAGCATTAAATACACATTTTTCAGGTTTAGCATAAAGGTCATTCTCGCATAACCTGTGGAGAACTTCCTTGATGACCTCCGAGTGTTCTTTGTCAGATTTATTTTTTGTATAGATACACATATTGTCCAAGTAGATGATGACAACAGCGTACATGTCGTTGAATATGTCGTTCATTATCTATTGGAAAGTTGGCAGACTGTTAGTCATGCCAAAATACATTACAACGGGCTCATAGGCCCCAAGCAGCATTACAAACGTGGCTTTCCACTCATCGTCTTCTTTGATGCGAACATTATTGTATCCCCACCTAAGGTCGAGGCAGGTGAATTTGTCTGTGCCTTTAAGGCGATCAACGAGTGCTGAAATGAGAGGAAGAGGGTAGGAGTTTTTTACTGTACCCTCGTTTAAATAATGGTAGTCCATGACAAGGCGTTTTTCACCTGTCTTTTTGGGAATGAAGAAAACTGGTGCTGTTTGAGGAGACTTGGAAGGGCGGATATAGCCCTTCTCTTGCTCGGAAGCTATGAAATTATGAACTTCTTCTGATTCAGCATCAGATAAAGAAATTACTTGACCCTTTTTGGGTATAAAATTAGGTTTGAGATCGATGGCATGGTCCCATGGTTTGTGGACCAGCATCTGTTGCGACTCATTTTTGCTGAAAACGTCAAGGAATTCATGGTATTGGGGAGGTACCTTTTCAGCGAGGCCCTCTTCAATGGATCGTATAGAGGCATTCCAGATACTGTGGACCAGGTTTGCTGCATTGATCATGACACAGTTACGTGTGCAGCAGCAGAAGCTAATTGTTTTTTCAACCCAGTCAATGAGGTGGTTGTGGCGTTTAAACCAGTCGTAGCCTAGATAAATATGATGAGTGCCCAAATTAGTTACCAAGGCGTCGACTCCTTCAGAGTGTCCTTGATAAGATAAGACTAGCAAAACATAATCAGTGATGTTACCATGTGATGACGTTGAGCCATCGGCATTAGAGATGGAATGGGGAAGAGATAATTTTTTGGTCAGGATGCCAAGTGACTGTACCCATTTTTTATCAACGAAAGTCTGGCAGGCGCCAGAATCAAGTAAGGCTTTTTCTGTTGTTTTTTGCCATTTGTCATTATTCTTGTAGTAAATATCGGTGGCGATTTCAAATTTGTTGCCATCCGGAATAGTCCTGAGGTTAAGGTTAGTGGGAGAGGATTTTAAAGTAGAAAAAGATTTAATGGAAGTATTTTTTATTTTTTGAGGAGAATTAAGCACACTTTGTTTTTCTTCTGGCACCGCGCTCAAGTAAGGTGCTCCTTCAGAAGGCATAAGAGAACAACTAGACAAAGCAGAGTTCAATGAGTCTACATCAACCAATCCATCATCCATCTCCCCTAAGACCAAAAACCGATTGTGCGAAGAAAAGGAAGAATCATAAGTAAAAGAAGAAAATTTGTCCGTAGCTGAATGAACACCTCCCAGGTTCATTCGGCCTTGCCTTTTCCCTTAAGTCTGTCGGCAGCTAACTGCCGGGCTTGCGTGGTGAACATGTCAAAGTAAAAAGCCTTTGCTTCATCTGTCTGCCATGACGGGGCAGATGAGAGTGCTGAAGGTGTGGGGTCAGATGAAGAAGGAACTGGAGTGATACCGGTAGTCAGAGCTAGCTCGATTTGGTGAGTGTTGGTGCGGGGCGGGATATAACGGGTTTTACTCGTAGTTGGATCGAAGACCGGACGACCACAGGCATGGCAAGGTTTCTTGCAGTTGCAAGAGAGGTGTCCAACCTCTTCGCAATTATAACATTTGCGCGTTTCTGTGTTTGATTGGACAGCGTGCATGTCCATTGGTGCCCCCCGACTGGGCTGCATACCGACCTTGGTAAATCAGGGCTTGTCTCGAGGTTTGATTGAAAGATTTTGGTGCTCCAGGTGCATGGTGGTGAAGGTTTTGTCGATTTTGTCGGCCTTGAGTTCCCACATGACAAGAGTGTCTTTGATGGCTGGGTTGCGCATCGAAAGTTGGAAGTAAATCTGGTAATCCAACTGCTCCTTGTAGAGGCGCAACATGGCAGAATCGGTGACAGCTAAGTCCGCATCCTTGCAGAGCAACTTGAACTGTTGTGTGAAGATCTCCACCAGGAGATTACCTTGTTTAAGCGCAACCAACTTGATATACGCTTCTTGCTTCAGCACATCGATTCAGAAGAAGCTCTCTATTTCTTTTTTCAGGGTGTCCCATGAGGGCCACATTAACGTGGATGCTGTGATTGTCACTCCCAGTGATGCATACTTTTCCATGGTGATCCAGGCGAAATTTTCGGCCTTGCCATTCATTCGCAAGAGGACAGCGGTGGCACGTTGTCAGTTGTCTAGGCCGTCGTGACATTGGACCCAGATTTCTATTTTTACCCACCATGACCAGAAGGTAGTGCAATTGCCGTCCCATGTACTGAGCTCGGCGATGAGTTTTGCTGGCAAGCCAGCCCTTGGGTAGGCAGGTTCGTCGAATAAAGGTGAAAGGGGTTTGCTGTCTGCATTGGTGTGGCAACAAGGAGGAGGAGCTGCGGTCTGGGTGGCGATGGAAGTTCTCAACATCTCCTGCATGGCATTCATAGTGTTGATGATGTCACACCATGTGGGACCGTTGGGTGTTACTCCGGACATTCTAGGTGAGGGGGTGGTGATGGAAGGGGATGAGATGATAGGGGATCTGGGTTCTAGTTCCAGAGATACCAGGATGGGCGATGGAGGTTGTTGTGTGGACATAATGGGAAGATGTCCTCAAAGCCCAAGGCGTTAGGGCAGCAGTACTTTGGGTGTTGGGCCTTTTTAACCCAGGGTTGTCGCTGACAACAGGCAGGAGCACGCTCAACTGCAGGGGAAGGGGTGCGTGGACAGGCGGGTTCTGGCGTCAGAACGTGCTCTGGTACGGAGGTTGCGTCATTTGGGTTGACGTTGTCTGGGTTTTCCCACGGCAGAGAGTTGGTGGGAGGAGGTGTTGGAAGACGGAAGGTTTGGTAGAATTCTAGTGCATTGTACTCCTGACGTCTTTCAGCACGATACAAGAAGTGAGTTCTTATAAAGGGAGAGGAAGGGCAATGTAATGAGGTTGGGCTTCTTGGTAGTCCTATTCAGGTGAAACCAGATGGAAACCTGGAACAAGACAACCTAAGATAATAGGTAGACAAGTGACTTTATCAGAGAAGGACAATTGGGAAGATACATTGGAGTAGGAATGTAGTGACGGTGATACATTGATTTTCAAGGTCAGCCTCGATGCAGACAACAAGATATAGATTGGAGATAGGGACGATAATGGTCAACAAATGGAGCATCCGTTTACGGGGATGAAGCGGCAAGTGCAAAGAGTAGGAGAGTAGTAACAAATGTCCCAGGCCCCCAAGGGAGAGTAAGACAGATGAATAGGACTGGAGATAGACGACATAGAAGTGTTATAGTTCAGGACCCTCACGCTACGTTTTTCACTTTTTCTTCACTTCATCATACTTAGTCATTTTCACTTTTGCAGTCATATGACTTCCTCTCTTTTGGATCACGTGACCTCGACTTTAGACTCTCGTCTTATCTATGATGTCACACCTCACGGACACCTTGCTCTTTCCTCATGTTCTCTTATCTTTACTCTTCTCACACCGGCCCTCAATCTTTTTGGACTCAGATGACCTACCCTAAACCTCCTTACTTACATATATAAACCGTATCTCCACATCATCTCTCCTCAGTCCTATTCACTTGTTCTACTCTCCCTTGGGGGCCTGGAACACTTGTTACTACTCCTTCTTACCCTTGCACTTCTGCTGTCTCATCCTTGTAATTGGATGCTCCTGTTATAGTTCAGGACCCATACGCTACGCTTTTCATTTTTCTTCACCTAATCATACTTAACAACTTTCACTTTCACAGTCACGTGACCAAGTCACCTGACTTACCCCTTTTCAGATCACGTGACATTCTGCTCTTCTTCGTCACGTGACCTCACACATGACCATGGGACAACATGTGACTCGAGTCTAGACCTGGTCCAGACTCTCGTCTTATCTATGATGTCACGCCTCACGGTTACCTTGCATTTCCCTCATGTCTTCTTATCTTTGACTTTCCCTCGCCAGCCCTCAAGTATTTAGGACTCAGACGACCTACCCTAAACCACCTTAGTATCATATATATACCGTTCCCTCTTGTCGTCTTTTCCTTAGTCCTATTCACTTGTCTAACTCTTCCTTGGGGGCCTTGGACACTTTGACTACCACTCCTCTACCCTTGCACTTAGCCATTTCATCCTCATCATCGGATGCTCCGTACTTTCTACATCTCTTTACCAATACACGAGTTTACCGTCACCATCATCATCATCGTCAATATCGTCTCCCAACAAGTCATCTCTATTCGATCACTCGTTAGCCCTGTGTGTACACGGGTCTAAACTCGTTCTTAGTTGTTCAAGTTCACCATCTGGTTTCACTTGAATAGGACTGCCAACATTCCTCATTACGTTCCCCGCCTTTTTATATGCGTACTCACTACTTAAACTGCGCCGAACATCGTCAGGAACTCCTTGCTCGTCACTATCAATCTCTTGACCGTCAACCGACTCCACCACCCGCCAACTACATCCTAGATCTTGAAAACCCATACAACATCAACCCCAACAACCAGCTACCAGGGTCGTTCAACTTTATTGACCACCCCGCCCCACGAATTCTCACCCCCGAACCCGAGCGTGTTCCTACGCCAGAACCTGCCCTGTTTGACTTCTTTACCTTTCTACATACTCCATCTCCTGCCCCAGCCCCCGCTCCTACAGTTGAGCTTGCTCCTGCCCGTCGTCAACAACCGCGCGTAAGAAAGGCTAAACAC
This sequence comes from Boletus sphaerocystis, assembly GCA_038092615.1. Lineage (NCBI taxonomy): Eukaryota > Fungi > Basidiomycota > Agaricomycetes > Boletales > Boletaceae > Boletus > Boletus sphaerocystis. Next base: position 4,029 of record JBBPQR010000300.1, on the reverse strand, counting down.
CCGCGCTACTTTCGCCCACAACGAGTCATCCCCAACGACTGCCGGACCCTGCGCCCCAAGTCGACACTTCGTCACCCCGCACGGTACCTGGCTTAGATTCTTCCTCACCAAATATCTCCTCTCCTTCCATCCCTCCCTCTTCTCCAAGGATGTCCGTCGAACCCGATGGTCCAACATGGCGAGATGTCATCAATGCCATGCAATTAATGAACGAGACGTTGCGCCTCTCGATTCAACAAGGACAAGCCGCACCCCAACAGCGTCCTCGTGTTGACGCTGATGGAGAGCCCCTCCCCGATCTTCCGTTCACCTCTACCCGTCTACCGTCCAAACTCATCGCCGAGCCCGGCACCTGGGACGGCAACCGAACCACATTTCAATCCTGGTGGGTCCGGATCGACACATGGGTCCAATGTCACGATGATTTGGACAATCGTCAAAAATCAGCAGCGGTACTGCTCCGCATGACCGGAAAAGCAGAAAACTTCACCCACATCACTATGGAAAAGTATGCGGCTAATGCCGAAGAAAGGTTGATTGGACATCTGGCATGGCCCGCCTGGTCCACCTTAAAAAAGGAAATTGAGGACTTCTTTCGTATCGAGGTTCTCAAACAAGAGGCTTACCTTAAGTTGTGCTCATTACGACAGGGAAGCCTCCCCATCGAAATATTCACGCAGCAATTCGAGTTATTACGGAAGGACGCGGACATCGACGAAACCGACGCCACTGCGCTCCGTCTCTATAAGGAAAGGATGGACTACAACATCTATTTCCAACTCTCTATGCGCAGTCTGGCAATCGAGGACACTTTATCTTCGTGGCAAATGGAGGCCAATATCATCGGCAAAAGGTTCAACTCCATGCGCCTTGAACGACAACACCTTCCTACCCACCCTCAGAACGAGCCCCGATTTACTGAGGTCGGTACGCAGCCCGGTCGGGGGGCACCGATGGACACGCGGGCTGTCCAATCGCGCACAGAAACCCACAAATGCTACAACTGCGAGGAGATCGGACATCTCTCTGCAAACTGTAAAAAACCAAGGAAGCCCCGTGGTCGCCCTGTCTTCAACCCTACCACGGGCAAAACACATTACATCCCGCCGCGATCCAACAATCGCCAAATCGAGTTGGCCCCGACAACCCATATCGCCGCCATCCCCTCCTCTTCTGCGCCTTCCGCAGCACTCTCATCTGCCCCGCCGTGGCAGACAGAAGAAGCGAAGGCTTACTATTTCGACATGTTTACGGCACAAGCCCGGCAGCTTGCTGCTGACAGACTTAAGGGAAAAGGCAAGGCCGAGTGAACCAGGGAGGTGCTCACTCGGCCACGGACCTAAATTCTTCTTTTACTTACACTTCTTCTTCTCCATTTCATAACCGTTTTGCTATCCTAGGGGAGATGGACGGTGGGTTGGTAGGCGATGACTCATCGAACTTTGTAGTATCATCAGTTTCTTCTTTGCCTTCGGAAGGAGCATCTCATTTGAGCGCGGCGCCCGAAGTAAAACAACACGTGCTTAATTCTCCTGAAAAAATAAAAAATACTTCTATTAAATCTTTTTCTTTCAAATCCTCCCCAGCTGACCTTAACCTTAGAACGATCCCCAATGGCGACGAATTCGACATCGAAACACACGTATACTTCAAAAAAGATAACAACAAATGGAGAAAAACAATAGAAAGAGCACTACTCAACTCTGGTGCCTGCCAGACATTCATCGACAAAAAATGGGTACAGTCTCTATGTTATAGTTCAGGACCTTACGCTGCGTATTTTCACTTTTCTTCATCTTATCGGACTTAGTCGTTTTCACTTTCGCAGTCACGTGACCATGTCACCTGACTTACCCCTTTCTAGATCACGTGACATTCTGCTCTTCTTCGTCACGTGACCTCACACGTGATCGTGGAGACAACACGTGACTCGAGTCTAGACCTGGTCCAGACTCTCGTCTTATCTATGATGTCATGCCTCACGGTTACATTGTGTTTCCCTCATGTTCTCTTATCTTGTTCATTCTCACACCGGCCCTCAAGTATTTAGGACTCAGACGACCTACCCTAAAGCACCATAGTATCATATATATACCGTACCTCTACGTCGTCTTTCCTCAGTCCTATTCACTTGTCTACTCTCCCTAGGGGGCCTGGACTTTTGACTACCACTCTTCCTACTACCATTGCATTTGCCGTTTCATCCTCGTCATCGGATGCTCCGTTACTACTTTGTTTCTATACCAACGACCAATTCCACTATCATCCTCGTCGTCGTCTACGACACCTCCTCGTCTTCCATTGTTTCTATAAGATCACGCGTACACCCTATCAACTAGGTTGTGCTTGTTCAGGTTCTCGAACGGTTTCACTCTAGGTATACCCACCAAAAAATTATCCCTTCCTCGTTCCATATCTAACGCCGACGGCTCGACGTCGTCTCACAGCAATATCACAGATTACGTATCTATTGTTTTATCCTATCAGGGTCACTCTGAAGGAGTTGACACCTTGGTAACAAATTTAGGAACTCACCATATTTATCTAGGTTATGACTGGTTTAGACGCCACAACCCCCTCATCAACTGGGTTGGAAAAACAATAAACTTCTGTCGCTGCACTCGTAACTGTGTTACGATCAACGTAGCAAATCTCACGCATGGCATCTGGAATGCTTCTATACGTTCCATCGAGGAGGGCCTCGCTGAAAAGGTACCTCCCCAATATCACGAGTTCCTTGACGTTTTCAGCAAAAAAGAGTCGCAACGGATGCCGGTCCGCAAACCATGGGACCACGCCATCGATCTCAAACCCGACTTCATACCCAAAAAGGATCGGGTAATCCCCCTTTCTGACACAGAACTCAACGAAGTCCATAATTTTATAGCTTCCGAGCAAGAGAAAGGCTACATATGCCCTTCCAAGTCTCCCCAAACCGCACCGGTATTTTTTATCCCAAAAAAGACAGGCGAAAAATGTCTTGTCATGGACTATCGTTATTTAAACGAGGGTACAGTAAAAAATTCTTACCCTCTTCCGCTCATTTCAGCACTCGTCGATCACCTTAAAGGCGCGGACAAATTCACCTGCCTCGACCTTAGGTGGGGATACAACAACGTTTGCATAAAGGAAGGTGACGAGTGGAAAGCTGCGTTTGTAACGCCGCTCGGGGCTTACGAGCCCGTCATAATGTATTTCGGCATGACTAACAGTCCGCCTACCTTCCAACACATGATAAACAACATCTTCAATGACATGTATGCCGTCGTCATTGTCTACCTGGACGACATGTGTATTTATACAAAGGGTAAGACCGACGAAGAACACTCCGAAGTTGTCAAGGAAGTTCTCTGCCGTTTACGCGAGAACGACCTTTATGCAAAACCTGAAAAATGTATTTTTAATGCTGACAAAGTCGACTTCCTCGGCATGACAGTATCCGCCGACGGTGTCGGCATGCAAACGAAAAAGGTTGACGCCATCCTTGACTGGCCGGCGCCTACCAAATTAAAACATCTCCAATCCTTTTTGGGACTTTGTAATTATTATCGACGCTTTATTAACGGTTTTGGACAGATCGCCCGCCCCCTCAACGATCTCACAAAGAAAAACACGCCTTACACTTGGGGGGAGGCTCAACAGAAAGTGTTTGACATGCTCAAAAAACAATTTACCACCGCACCACTCTTGGCATACCCCGACTCGTCAAAGGATATGCGCGTTGAAACCGATGCCAGCGATATCGCCACGGGCGTGGTTTTATCGGTATTAGGAGAGGATAAGTCTTGGCACCCATGCGCGTTTCTCTCTCACTCTTGTTCTTCTGCCGAGTGCAACTACCCAGTCTATGACAAGGAGTTGCTAGCCATTATACGCGCTCTTGAGGAGTGGCGTCACTATCTCATTGGAAAGGCTAATTGTTATAGTTCAGGACCTTACGCTGCGTATTTTCACTTTTCTTCATCTTATCGGACTTAGTCGATTTTCACTTTCGCAGTCACGTGACCAAATCACCTGACTTAACTCTCT
>JBBPQR010000299.1:0-13165 GCA_038092615.1 Boletus sphaerocystis | reverse complement strand
CCGCCAACTTTTGGTTCGTCCTCGTCCTTGCCGTTCTGCTTTCCTTGGCTCAATCGTAGAGGATAGGTCAGGCAGATGGCGTTCTCAATACTATATTGACATGGCGGAATCAAAGACGATCCAGGGCAAAGTCTTCGTCAACGTTCATTACTATGAGCAAGGAAACGTACGAACAGATTTTCTCGCCACTGCGAACGCCACGCTCAAGCTCATTCATACGTAGGTCCAGCTGGAAACATCGTACGACAGTTTGATACCGATACCACCTGCAATCGTGAATGCATCCCCCAACGCAGCGGCAAGCAAGATATTCGCACTCATCGAGGCGGAGGAGACGCGGATACAGACGTCGTTGAACGATACATACCACCAGATGAGCGAGAAGGCGTTCAAGGGTCTCAGACGTGCGCTTCCACTGACCAGACAGAAGATCGAGTGGGATAAGGTAGGCTTGTTCTACGTTTGGTGGACGTCTCTAACCCAACACGTTCCAGGTCACGGGATACAAGCTTGGCGCGGAGCTCACGGCAAGCAAGGGCGCCTTCGTCGCTGCTTCGTGAAATCCGTAACGTGGTTGTATTCTGATCTAATCTGTTTGCCAGAGTCCCGCAGGTTGAGGTAATGAAGATCTGTTATATGTATTCCAATATTAGACCGCGTTCTCTAACAATCAAGGTAGGAATAATGAGGTCAACTTTTCGACATGAGATACGATTACAGATACAAGGAGATAGGAAACCAAGAACACCATAGTTTTTTTGATTTTATTTGACATCGTCACCAGGTCATAGCTTCGCCTTGAATTGGTCCTCTGTGACACCTTTACCCATCGCCGCTGTCGACGAGATTCCACCTGTGACAGTCTTGATCAGACTGTCGGCATAGTCACCGCCACTCCACTATATCAAGAGTGAGCAACGACCGTTGACCTATCAAATGACGAATGTACCTTTTGATGCGTCAGTACGTCGCAACCAAGCTCTCGCTCCTTGCGTTGCACAATCTCGACGTAGGCTTTCATGCCCTCTGTTGCAAACGCACTTGCGAAAAGATCGCTAATGTATGCGTTGGAGTGCAGACCCCCGAGCTTGTATCAAATCAAGTCAGTACGTCATATGCCACATTGTAGTTCTATAAACCCACCGTGATGAACTGCCAACAGAAACCGAGCTTGCCGAGCTCCCACACAAAGTCTTTCATGTCTTGGGTGCTGAGACCAGCGGCCTCCCAGTTGAAGGAAGGGCTGAGGTTGTACGCAAGCCAATGACCGGGACGCACGGCGTGTACACCATGCGCAAACTCCCGCGCCTGTGCAAGGATGGGTTTTCCCGTCTCCATCCACAAACCGTCCGCGTACGGCGCATACTCGATGGAGCGCATGATAGCACACTTGGTACCGCCTTGGTACCGGTAGTACCCTTCACGGGTTCTCGGTGTGTCCCAGTTCCAGTAAGGAGCGTTCCTCAGTCCAAACTCCTTTTGAGCAATGTCGACTGCTTGGGGATAGGACACGTGCGACACCCGGTCAAGGAATTGCTGTATGGAGTGTCGCGGGGTGCCTTGCGAGACGAGGGCGTTGGCCAACGTCTCCGAGAACAATTGGAGATTCGCAGAGGTGACCCATGCGTCTTCCACGGCTTGTAAATCATCGCCCGACTTGCCCGCGAACTCTGCATCGAGCATGACAGTGGCGAGCGGTGGCAGCGACGGATTCGTCGAGCCAAGGATGAACGGATGGTCTCTGACGTCAATGTTGGACGTGATCAGCGTGGCCGCTTCCGAGTCTGTGCGCGAGATGACGACATTCTCAACGCCCATGACGTCAAACTGGAGACGGATCGCAACGAGGCGGTTAATGTGTTCTGCGACGGGGACGAGCACCTTTCCGCCCATGTGCCCACACTTTTTAGTTCCGGGTGCCTGATCCTCGATGTGGATCCCTGCAGCGCCTTTCTCGACGAACATCTTGGCGAGTTTCATGACGGCGGTGAGACCACCGTGACCAGTGTCGGCATCTGCGATGAGGGGACGGAGGTAATCGATGTAAGGGGTCTTTGCGAGCTCGGCGTCGGACATCCGAGACCGCGCCTCGCGCTGTTTCCGGTCGTGAAACAGCTGGGCCATAAAGAGATGCTCGACCTTGTTCGGCACAGTGTTTGAAGGGTAATCTACCGGTCCACAGCGTCAGACACACGACAGATCGGCCGACGCGTCCGAGTGCGTTCTGGGACGGACTCACCGGCGAGGTCGGGGCCTGGTTCATTGGTGCTCGACGCCGTCGAGGAGGACTGCCAGCCAGAGACGTAGATGGTCTCGAGATATTTCGCCATCTGGGTGACCTGCACTGGGTCAAGCCTGTGTTGTTGGACATGATCAGCGACGGGTGAGGCGGTCTGATTGCGAAGCGGTCACTCACGCGCCATAGGTATGAGAGGGCGTCCCGTTCTTGGCGTGTTCGGAGAGGAGGGCAAAGAGCTTCTGGCCCTGAATGTCAGAGGGATATTTGATGGGGATCGAGCCCCTCTTTGAGACGACTTGGGTGGCCGTGTACGGTCGCTTGACGCGGGCGAAGCGAGGGCTCTTTGACCGTGGTGAGTACCGGTATGGAGCAATGAATAGGGGTCACACCTTGAACCATTGTTCGACTTGAGCTACTTGTGCAAGGAAAGCGACGCGTTCTGGGCTTGTCATGTCGGGGGAGGGACAAAAGGACGAGGATCCGGGTCGAGTCGAGTCATATTAATCCCACCCAGACGCGGTGGTCTCGCATGTGATTCCACCAATGGCCATGCGTTTTCACAAGTCCGCACTCGATCATTCATACACTCGTGATTACGCTTTATCTCCCTCACAAATGTAGTCATGTACAGAGCCTCCATGCGCCGTTACGCAACCGAGGGCATTACTCGGGCCCGAGGGGAGTTACCTCCGATCACCATCATAAACGAGACCCGCCAGCCCGTAGCGCACCACGAATGCCAACACGCTCCCAGCAACCTGCCAATTCATGAGTTTCGTCAGGCAATCACGTTGGCTCAACCACATTCACCTGCGTCGCCATCAACACCTGTACGAGCCGTTTTTCGGACATCGGCCCGAAGCGCACAAGGAGGAAATTCAGGATCGTCAGGTTGGTCGCTTCAAGAATCTGGCCATTACCCGGATGGAGGGTAAGCTCCGTGAGACCAAGCGCGGAAAAGACCCGGAGAATAAATGTGGCCAATTTGGATGGCGGTCGTATGAACAGCGCTTTCGAGGGATGCAGCAGGTTGGTGTCAGGATCAAATCTGTCGACAAGAAAACAGTTTAATGTGGATGCTAATAAATCATCGCAACAAACCTTGGAACGCGATGCCTTGGGCACGGAACCAACCCAAATAACTGTGGGCATGACAGGACAAAGTTGAATATTTGGGGCAAGAAGAATAGCAGCAGCGTCTTTGAGAAGTGGCCCTGTATGCCTACAACCGAAAAGGCCATTCCGGTGACATAACAAAGGGTGTCTCCAGGAAACACGCGAGCAGGATACCTGTGCATGATAGAACCTTGCACAGGAATGAGCAAACAAACAGACTGCGTACCAGTTGTGATACATGAAACCCAGACAGACTCCGAGCAAGGGGAGCATAAAGTATAAGCTAAATAGATGCCTGCCCACCAATTCGCTACTGCCATAGGACATCCCGGCGTGCCATGCGCCTCCTACCTCTACCTCGGCTTGGTTGCCGAGGAGGTGAAGGGGTATCTTGAAATCTATGGGCCATGGAAGATACAGTAGATCGTTGAGGATGACTGATATGGCGATGATGACTGCCTGGCTGACTTCGGATCCGTTGATGCCGGCGAGAATGTTGATGCTGTTGGTGGTGAATGTCGAGAGGAGGGACATGTACAAGTAATAAAGTGGGCCTAGAAATAGCGTCAACGACGTGGTGCAACGGCGTAGTCCCGACGGACCTAGATTGACCAGCACGCCAAGAAAGGGCCTGAGGGGAAGTGGGACCACTACGTGAGTGTTGCCACCTTCTGCATAGTACACCATGAGCAAAGGGATGGCAGCGATGATGGGTATGGGCAGTTTGTGCCTCCACCGGATATCGAAGACGTCATCCAGGAATCCCAGCATGGTCGCCATCAACAAGGACAACAAAGAGGAGAGGTACACTGACAACTAGACTTGGCATTGTAACGACATGCAGCAAGTTGGACTTTCAGGTCTCACCTCATGATGCAGAGAAGCAACGCCCTGAAGGCCTTCGAGGGTCTTTCTGCTCTCAGGAAGGCTTCCGACGGTGTCAGAAAAGGGGAATGGAATGAATAGGATCAACAAGAGGATGTATATAGAGGCACAGACGAGTCCCTGGCTCTCTGGGCTGGACTTGCTCAGCAAAGCACAACCTCGCCTGACGAAAGCTTACATTGGGTCTGAGTAGACCTTCAAGAGATCCCTTCCTTTGAGGTTTGCCTGGATGAACGTTGGGCCGAGCGCGGGTATCAAGTAGAGCGCGGCGAGAAATGCGAACAGGGAGAATCCGACGGAAGCAAGCAAGACTGGGAGGGGCGGTGGAGGGTCGAGGAGAGGCCGAACGACGAACCAAGTTGCGACGGGGACGAGAGCGACGAGAAGCAGGTTCGGTAACGGTCTCGCGGATAGTTTTGGTGCCATTATGAGTGACGACGCGACTTCAAGTCTATGGGTCTTGAACCCGACCAGGACACATCTCAAGACAATCCAAGGCAAAGGTCGAGGCGTGTTCGGTGCGACGAACTCGTGCTCGTCTTACACGACACTCACCATCCTCAGCGACGGACCCCATCCCACCGCAGACCGTCGTCGACATCAGCCCCGTCTTGCTCTTCAGCAAACAAGAATACGATGACCACGGTAAACACACCCTGCTCGATCACTACACGTTTAACTGCAGAGACGGTCGAATGGCGCTCGCACTCGGTCTCGGTCGGCCCCTTCTCCTGCTCAGCGATCTCCTCGACGCTCATCATGAAACAGGCTCCCTGTTCAATCACGCAGATAAACCAAACGTGTCGTTTTCTGTGGATCCCGCTCGGGAATGTATCGTGTACACCTCTGCGCGCGCGATCCAGCCAGACGAGGAACTCTGTATATTCTACGGCCACCAACTCTGGTTCGATCTCGTCGACGGTCCATCCCGTCAAAATTCGGATCTGGACGAAACGACCGATCCTTGGGGCGGCCTAGCAGACATCGACGACGATACCACGACCGATCAACGAGACAAGATGGACGACATCGTCCAAGAGACCGACCTTCCATTCACCTGGAAAAAACTCGCCCTCGAGAAGGAGGAAGAACGACTAGACGACATCGAACTCGGTAATCACGATCCAGCTCCCAGCTCCTCTTCGGCACTCACTTTCCGCACAGTCCAGGCATGGGTCGTAGACATACCCGATCAAACACACATCGCTCCGATGTTGAAGTGAACCCCACTCTTCCGTTTCCTCTTTCCATCACTCCTGACGTTCCCCCTTTTTCAGATGGCTCAAACAATCCGGGCTCGACAGGGACTCACTTTCGCATCTCAAACGCATCCGTAGACAAGGTCCCCTCTCCACGCTCCTCCTCGATACCTCCCCAACACCCCCAACATTCCAGTCGTCACCCAGCCTCGAACCCGTCTACCAACTCCCAGTCCCGCTCCACCCCGCACGAACGCCCACCTCCCTCGCTCTCAAAAACACCTTTTGGCCCACCGTGTTTTGCCCAAAACGAAAATGGGAACCCGAACCATGGACACGAACCAAAGTCCTCTGGGCCTCTGACGCCGTCCGTCGTCTCAAACGGGCCTACCTCGAACACACCCTCAACACAGCCGAGGTCAGTCCCTCACGCTCGCGCTCAACCCCTTGCTCATCCTCAGCGTTCCCTAGTTACCCATCGTCGCACACGTCCCTGTGCCCTATGCAGACGCCGAGCAGCTCTCGAGACCGTTTTTCGCGCATGATACGCGTACGTCGACTCGTCATCCTCTCCGACACGCCGCACTCGATATTATCCGCCAAATCGCAGCTTATCGCGCTCAACAACGACCGTCGTCGACTTCGACCACTACCAAGGAGGAGGCGTCGGCCGAGAACGGCGCACAGTACCTTTTGACGGGCCTGACCCTCTTCATCACACACGAACCCTGTGTGATGTGTACGATGGCACTGCTTCATTCCCGTGTCAAGGAGGTGTTTTATCTCATACCCATGCCCGAGACGGGCGGCTGCGGCGGTATCGCATGCGTTCCCTCGCTCAAGGGTGTCAACCACAGGTTCAGCATCGGTGTGTGGCAGCAGGATACCGCCGACTGGTTAGGCCCGCTAGACGTAGGGATCGACGCTTGAGGCATTTTTGTTACAAGCGCAGTTCTATACAAGATCACTGTTCGACAAAAGAGGCTAAACCACAAGTCTAATTCTATTCTAGGACGCTCTCCGTGAGAATCTACATCCCACGTCCTAGAGATTGGGAACAGCTATTACCTGCATCGTGGGTGGTCGCCACATCTTGTCGTGAATGAGCCCGAGCAAGTCGTCGTCGGAGAGAGTGCGGAGATAACGGTTCGTGTCCAGTCCCTGGGGGACAACAGAAAGAGGTCAATCACACGCACCCCCCACCATCCTCCACTCACCTCTTTCTGCGCCTGCCGAACGACAGTCAGCGCGATCTTTGCACTGAGATCCCGAATACGCGCGAGGCGGGGATACACCAGTCCCGCAGCGCGCTCCTCGGCATTCAACGACAAAGCGAGCGCGACGGCTGCTTGTTCGACCATGCCGTCCGAGACGTGACGCGTCTTGGAGAGGATGGAACCAAGGCCGATGCCGGGGAAGATGTACATATTGTTTCCCTGCCCGGGTTCACATTTCACCCCGCCGTGCGTCACGGGCTGGTACGGGCTACCAGACGCATAGATGACCTTGCCGTCAGTCCTGGCGAGGCTGAGCGAGGTGTACAGAGATGATGGTCGTGTGATGGCTTACCACGCGATGACGTCCTGGTAATCGAGTTCGCTGAGGTGAACTGGGTTGGAAAGCGGGAAGATGACGGGTCGCGCGTTGAGCGCGGACATGGCCTTGACGACGTCCTCGGTGAACGCATTCTGGAACGTGCACGTGAGCATGACACGAGGAACATTGACCGATGCCCACCTTTAGCGTGCTCAGACCGAGCAGAGCAGTGGGCTTGACGTAGTTGATAATGTCCACCAGGTTCGTGAGCTGTGGTCCATCATAATCCGTGCGAGCAAAGACTAGTCGAATCGTCAGTACCGCCGTTGCACGCAGGATGTCGCACGTACACTTTTTGTGTTCCTGAAGACCCTTGCGGTCAGCTGTGATGAGCCCTTTGGAGTCGACGGTCTGGCATGGTTCACCGCTTGAGCATGGACAGAGGATTAGTCACCCGATACGATTACGCTCACGTAGATACGAGACTTTGCCTCCTCTGGCGTCATGCCTAGGGTAGTGAAAAACGAGAGCAGCTGTTTCGCAACACCAATTCCCGCGGAACCCGCGCCAAAGAAGAGAATCCTGTGATCTGACAATGCCCTACCCGACGCAGCCGAAGAGAGACGGGCGGCGTTGATGAAACCAGACAAGATAACCGACCCCGTGCCTTGGATCTATACGTGTAGGGATCAGCGAGGGCACGAGAAGAAAAAAAAAGGGGGGGACCCACGTCATCATTAAACACGCGGTATTGGTGACGGTACCTGTCAAGGTACCTGAACGCATTATCCGTCGAGAAATCCTCAAACTGAACGAGCAAGTTTGGAAAGACGTCCTTGACCGCTTGCATGAACTCGTCCATGAATTCGTCCATCTACGCAAGTTCCCGTCAGAACCGAAAAGGCTCGCTCGTCTTATTCGGACGCACCTCTGAACCGACCGGTCTGGGACGACGGACGCCAATGTACAGTGGATCATCGAGGTAACGCTGGGTATTGGTTCCGAGATCGAGACAAATGGGCACCTGAGAGGGATTCACGTTCATCGATCAGATATTACGCCGTCAACAAACGCCAACGTACGGTCGACGTGGGCTTGATACCTGCACCCGCAATATACAGATCCCTAAAAAAAAAAAGAGAGACAACTCGGCCACGTGTGCGCGACGCGACGCGACAGAAAGACGTACAGTTTTCCGATGCTGATCGGCAGGCCATTGGCGCCGAGATCGCCGAGGCCGAGGATGCGCGAGCCTACCCGAGCGGGGATGAGCGCGCGCCCACGCAGACAGACCGCTTGACTCACCGTCTGTAACGACGGCGATGCGGCTGTCGTGGACGTTGGGCCACGAGGTGAGCACGTCTCGGATGCGACCCTTGTCTTCGATCGAGACGTACAGACCCTCTGGTCTACGCCAAATGTGGGAGTAATTGACACACGCATCGCCGACCTTGCCCGAGTCAGGTCACACGACCACCAACGACGACAATTCGGCTCACCGTGGGCGTGTACAAGATGGGGACTACTTCCTGAAGGCGGGGTCTGTCAAACAGGGGTGAGACGAGGTGTCTCTTGTGCGCACCGACATGTTTCCGAGCAAGATGTCGTAGAACAGGTTGGCGTCACGACCTTTGAGGCCGTTGAGGTAAATGTACTTTTCGAGCGAGACCGTCTTTGAGCGCAACTGTGCGAGACAGCGCTGGCGGTGGTCTGTGTTTGCAAAGTGAGGAGGAAATCTAGCGACAGACATGGCGTGAAAGGCTCTGGAGCGTGTATGGATGGCAGAACGGATGGCAGACGGTACCATGAGAAGGAAGAGGAAGGAATCGGTAAATATATGCACGACATGAAGAACCGAACCGACTAGGAATGAACTAATTCTAGCTAGTTCATTTGAGTATCCGACTCTACCCGAACAATACCAACTCATTAGCACACGAAAGCGCGCATGGAGCGACGAGAACGACCTTGACGATTACCAAAACTGCCGGCGTTTCTCCTTGATCGCCCTCAACGTCGACTTTCTCTCTCCCCAGCCTGCCTTGACCGCGTCCACCTTGGCTTGCTGCTTCCTCGCAAACGCCTTTCGAAGAGGTCGCGGGAGAGCAGCGACTTGGGAGACGAAGCTGGGGGTGCAGTTGAACATCTTGGCGAGCTTGGAACAGCTGTAGATGTCTGGGTTGGACCGTCTGAGCGTCCGGAGTGTGTCAATGTCCTCTTTCGAGAGTCGCTCTGGCTCCGGTCTGTACTCTGACGGTCGCAGCAAGGGGGGCAGTGGAGTGCTCGTGGACGTCGCTGGTCGCAAGAGGGGGGATGCGGGGTCTAGCGTGGTTGAAAAGGGAGTCGGTACAGATGGGGGAGGTCGGTGAATAAACGTCAGCTTGTCGCCCTCCAACCGGGTGACGACCGCGCTGGGGTTGTTGAGCAGCGGATCCGGGACACGAGCGGGTGGTTTTTCTGGTCGTCGAGTCGCATACGTTCTGAGACTCGACCCGAACCGACACCTGAGCATTGTTTTGGAAAGAAAAAGTTGAGGCTCCGCCAATCATACATCTCCTATATAAGTACACATAACAAAGATTCAAGACAAAACCACCAAAGGAGAATATAAAGAAAGGAAAGGAGTGTGTGAGAATCTTCCTAGTCAAGATGCATGTGCGTGAAATACGAAAGGAGACACAAGAAACGAACCATACATCAGAGATACATTGTCCGGGGAAAATGCTATTCTGGCGTGGGTGCGAATGTGTACGTTCAAAATTGTCCAGTAACGTCATCAAACAATGAACCATAAAAAAAGAAAAGAAGAAAAAAAAAAAAAAAGACCGCGAGTCAGCGTGTTCACGTTTTATCCCTCGAAGACGTTTGTCCTTCGACTGGTGAATGGCTGTTCCCATACGACCACAGCCGGGATCCGGCCCGCGAGTCCGTTGGTCGGGCAGTAGGCGTCCGTTCGGGAATAGCTTGTGGCCGCACTGCTGGCGTCCCTTTCGTAGAGCCCTGAGAGCCAGATGCGCTGCGATGGTGTCCCCCAAGCCCAAATGAACTGTGCAGCACCTGGCCACTCGTTGCCGAGATGGATGGCCGACGTGTGACTTCGACGGGCGGCGACACAGACTCCCGCTCTCTGTCTGGCGAGGTGACCTTGATGATCGTATCAGCCCTGCGTTCAGGGGCGGGAAAACGATAGGATGACGCGGCCTCGGCAGCAGGAGATACCCCGTTTTGAGAGTGCTTGCCACCCTGTGGGTATCCAAACCCGCTCGCGTCCGACTCGGCACGGACAGCGAGGAGTGCTTCTTCGAGCGATTCCATACGCTGGCGGAGTATCGTGATCTCCTCCCGCATGACGCGCGTGCGCTTCTCGACCAAATCCTCCACGATCTCGTCCATTTTCTCCTGTTGCTGCTTGAGCGACATCATGAGCGCATTCGACTTTTGCAGTTGGTCCGATAACCAGCCCTTGAGCTGCTTTGAATCATTGAGTGCATCGTAAAAGACTTCGAATGGTGCCAAAAATGCAGACTTGTCGCCGGTGTAGCCGGGATGGTGGAGCGTATGAGGGGTAGGAGGCACCAATGTGTTGGCAATCGGAACAGCCGGATTCGGGGTCGGGGGAGAGGGCATCGTCCGCGCGGTTGGGGGCGCGACCGTCGCTTGCAGACTAAACCGAGTGGGCGTCGGAGGGACGTTTCCGGCGACTCTTCGGGTGGACTGGGTGTTGTTCAACACGAGTGGGAGACGAGGAATGGCCATTGGGAAACGGGTGGGATCTGCGACGGGGGGGGCGCTCTGAATGACGGGTGCTAATGGATCGGAGGGCCCAACGCCACGGGGGCTGATGAGGATATCAGCCGGCTTCTTTTTGCGACCACCGGGTTGGGCGGCACGACGGCGTGCAAAGCTGATGGGCGGTGGTGGTAAAGAGTGGGTTGCGGTGACCTGTTGGGGTTTCGATGTGGGCTCAGCAGGGTTTTGTTGGCCAAACGGTGGCGGAGTGGGAGGCCGAGTTGAGGAAGCAGTCGCTTGGCTGCCCGATGCAACCGCGTTTCCAGCGCAACGGTTGACGACGGATATGGAGGTAGGGCTGATGCGCCCAATACGAGTGAGCTTTGATGTCGACAACTGATCACCGGGTGGGGATGCAGTCAAGAGATTGGCAGACATCATGGGACTTGGAGCGGTGGCTGACATGGCAGCGGAAGCGCTTTCACGACGCTGGTCGCCAAGGGTTTTTTGCTGCTGCTGCTGTTTGAGGTGGATGGGACGGGGTGGATCGCGAGGGACGGGATCGTCTGCGGTGGGAAAAGAGGGGGTGGGAGGCGAGATCGGGATGGGGGTGGTGGATGCATGGGGTATAGCGCTGACGGTCACACGGCGTTTTTTCGACGAGGGTTGCGCGGGCGGGTCGTCGCGGAGGGCGTCGTTGTGGTGTAGTGGGGACATGGGAGGATCCTCCTGCTTGATGCGGATGAGAATGGGAGACGCATCACTGGTGAGAGACGCGTTTGAAAATAAAGACGAGAGCGAGCGCGAGCACGTACGCATCGACGGATGCACGGGGCGGGCGTGTCCGTTTCTTTGTCGGCTGTGGTTGGATCGGGGGCAGCGCGTTGCTGATGTGGGTGATTTCGCTGAGGGACGAGTTCGAGAACGCTTGTGCAAACGAGGGGAGGGATTGTGGGATGGACATGAGAGCAGAAACGAACAAGGCAAGAAAACGGAACCGAACGTGTCTCGGAGTTGCCAAGTTATACGCCTTTGCTCGTACACAACATCTACCCGACCTTCATCGTCAAGTTTCAGCCGTCCTCGAGGCGTCGTCTTCCTCGCAACCAAGTCAAAGCGGGGCAACACCAATGGGGACTCGCCATACAAATTAACGCTTCCACAAGCTCGGTCCACGCATACCGTTTCACAGCACCTTATCAATGAACCTCGCCGTCTTCCACAAAATGGACTCCTTCATTCAACATACCGCTTATCAACGTAACAACAATCAAGATCTCCCCCTCTTTTTCCGTCGCGCAGTCAGCACCGTGATGGCGCGCTTGCCGTCACCCTCACCCGCCTCCACCCTCTCCTTACGTCCCTCATCAGCATTACTCACATTAACCGACCCATAGATGTGCGATCGATACGTCTCAAGCGACGCCATCCCGCTCGGTGAATCCTCGTCCTCTTTGATCACCCCCCGTGGTGGCGTCTCAGGGGATGCGAACGTGCTCGGCTCTGGCGTGCGTCGTTGCGTCTCCTCTGCCCCCTCCAGCCCATCACAGAGTCCTCTAATGGTCTCTTCCAGAACCCGTGTCGACCACACCGCCCGTTCTACCGTTGGAAATTCGTGTCCTGTCATCAGCGAAGTCAGGACACGTTTCATCATTCGTGGTGAAACCTGTCCAGGCAGTGCTATCGCCCAAGCTTCGCTGCCTGAAGGTGGCGTCGGTGTGGGGCATGACGTGGCCATGACGAAAAAGCCTGTTATAGCTCCCGCGATGCATTCCTGCCGGAATGACATGCGCTCCCAAAACTCATCCACCGTCACCTTCTCGAGCGCTCTCGTCTGTTCGGACTTTGTTCCCTCCTTCTTATCGTCTTCTTCGGTCCCCTGTGCGGCGCGGCTAGATCGGGGCCGTTTTCGTTCCGGAGACTTGACCCCGTCCCCCTCCGTCGTGTACGCGATCTCATCCAAAAATCGCGCCTTGGGATCATCATCAAACCACGGTATGACATGTCCGATGTGGCCACCCTTGTCACCCCGCCCGATCGGACACGGCAGCGGCACATCACTCTCACCGTACGGATGCCCATACGACCACGGCACCGGCGTTGCGGACGCGCTCGCATACACACGGTCCACAGCATGAGACGCCTCGAGCTCTCCGAGGCCCGGAAGTAGATAAAATAACCGGACGCGTGCAACACGTGCAGACACATCCTGGGCCACGATACTCAGCTGGCGTTTCCACCACGCGCACAGCTGGATATCCGTCAGGGGACGCTTGCCGGGAAAGTCGGCAGAGTTGGGGAACAGGTATTGGTTCTGGGCGCGCGCAAAGAGGTGGACAAGGACATGGGCGACGGGGAGCGGCCTCGTACTGGGATCGACGTAGTAGCTCAGCAGCGTACGCACCAGCACTGGCGTGGGCGACGGGGATGTTGCCTGTCCGGTCGAGTCGACCTTGGACAC
>JBBPQR010000298.1:0-13168 GCA_038092615.1 Boletus sphaerocystis | reverse complement strand
ACGGCGGTGGCGGGCACGGCGATGGCGGGCAGAGTGGCGGCGAGCGCGTGCAGAAGAGACATGTGTTATGTAAGCAAGTACACCGTGCCAGCAACGGTCATGGCGTCGCTCGCTCGTCTCTCTGCGCGACTCCGCACGTTCAGCGAGTCGCCCCTCCCTGGTCCATGGGGATTCCTCACGTCGGGCTACGTCGTCGGTCTCATCGTCATGGTAGGACTCGACTTGCACGATACCCGTCGACTCACCGCTCTACAGGCCGTCCTCATGCACCGCATACAACACATCGTCGTCCCACCTCGCCACAGACCAGCCCCCCCACTACCGAGACACAGGCTCATCCTGCACGCCATCTCGCGCGCCATGTTCCCCCTCAATCTCTCTTCCTCCCTCGTCCGTCTCGTTTTCCGTCTCCCCTCCCTCTTCTTCTTGTTCAAGTCCCTCTTGCTCTGGTCAACCATCCTCGCACAGACCGCACACTGTCCTTCCACGTGGCTTCTCTCCCTCGCTTCGTCGGTTCCCCAATACGACACCGCCACCCTCTGCTGGTTGACGTTTTGCTCCGTGTGCGGTGCCCTCTGCGCCGATGCACTCACCCGCGGATTGGAGGGAACAAACAGCAACGCTTCTCCATTCAACCTGGTATGTCCCATGCCCATCTCACCATCACACCACCCATCTCCATTTCCCAGTTCGGCTATGCGTTTCTATTGCACATATACTCATCTCCAATGACACACGCCACAAAACTCAACGGCTTTCCCTCCCGTCCAGACATGCACATCATATTCACCATCATTCTCCCTCTCTTACAGGTCCGTCTCTCCCCTTTCTCTCTCTCCCATCAATCTCATCCCCATCCCAGCTCACAATCGTCCACTGTCTCGGAATAAAACAATCATGGTCACATCACCGCCTCATCCCTTCCGCTTTCGTATCCATCATGGCCCTCATCCATTTCCATTGGGTCCTGTGGTTCTCCGATGCCACCTATCCCCTTCTCAACTATATGCCTTGTCTCTTCGAATCAATCCTCCTCTCCGTCACTTTACTCGCCATCTTTCTCAATGCATTCACACAGATCGTCACACAAGGTTCCATCTCCCGTCCCCTATTCGGCCACCGCGCCGCTCTATTACCAAGGCTCGACGAAGACTTTTCCATCGCTCTCCTCCGCATGGGCACAGCCAGTCTCGAAACGTCCAGTGTCGCTGGCCTTGGAAACGAAGTCAGCGGAATCGCTCTCATGTCTTCCCCTCTCGACCAAACAGACGTCGCAACAGTCCAACTGAGCCGTTTTGGCGTCTCCTCCGTCTCACACTCCCTTCAAGGTCACGGTAAGAACTGTAAGACGAAACAGGGTTTTGCAAACGAAATCAAGAATGTCAAAGCGACTGCCAACGACGGCGATCTCTGGTTAGACCTCGCTTGGTATCGTGAATTTGTCAAATTTAGCATTGGCGTAGCCCGCTTTCTCAAACGATTGTACACACTCCTCCGCGGTTTCGTGAGAAGCCCACGCATACACTCTTTATCCTCTCCGGATATGGACGACACCGCTCCACCGGACGACCAAGATGTATATGATAGATTCATTCGTGGAGAACAGCTCAGTGACGATGAATATGATGAATATGAACCGACCGCGCGATCGCGTTCAGACTCTGTCGAATCTGTTTCATCCATGTCCGACAATCCAGAAGATACAATGTACGATACTCGAGTCGAGACCGTTGACCTCTATGCAGACCTTTCTTCCGTCGTCGCTACATCGACCACGCCGTCCCATTTATTGGCTCACCTGGCTGATCATTCGTCGTCTCCCCTGACGCGACAACGCTTCAGCCAGTTGATGTCTTGCCCTTCATCGAGTTCCCTGGAACAAGATACCAAGGACGGGTGGTCTGACGTGATCCATACGCGGAGACCAGTTGCTGTTGTCTCGCAACCGGAGGACACAATCGATGAAGCAAGAAGAAAGTGTGTCATATGCACAGTGGAGCAGCGTCAGATTATTTGCTGGCCGTGTCGGTGAGCAGTCTTGGAGATTGCATCGAAGTTTGATTGACACTCGTAGATGTCTTGCACTTTGTGATGACTGCCGGACAAACTTGGCGTCGCGCTCATCTGTCTCAAAGCACACATGTCCTTGTTGCCGAACCAAGTGAGTGATGGGTTGGTTTGTTCCGGATTTCGTGCCTGACGGCTACGCCAGTGTGGAAGGATACTCCAAGATATATATTCCCTAGTCTGTATTCTGAATCTGTATTTCGTAGGAAAGGGTACCCCACGTTGCACCCCAGTCTTGTAGCCGCTCGTGTACCTAAGGTAGTGTAACCCAAAAGTAGGACATGACTCCAAGAATAAACGGATTTATTTGAGACCATATCTTAAACGGGATAGCATCACGCACGAATGCGGCCAAGGCACTCCATCACAACCAGAAATATGACGGTCTCGGTCAATGCCCTGACCGGCTTGGCACAGGAACGGTCAGTGTGTTGTACCCCGGCGAGTCGGGGATCCACATGCGCCGAAAAGGAGGAGAGACCGTCTAGTTGGACGGGTCCTTCCCTGTCGATCGCGCCCACGCAAAACAGTAGGCGTCGCAGGCCATGGGTTGCCAATGGCATGCCAGTGTGGCAGGATGGGTCTGGTTAACGTTTTTCGCTTCCCACACGGTTCGTGCCTTTCACCGCAAGGGTGCCACGATAAGACTCGGCAAGATACATGTACGGATGGGAGGATGTCCGATCGTGCGACTGCTGCCCACCATCAGCTTGGGTAGCGCTATCCTCTCGGAGTAATCATGTACCACGTCGTCAAAAGCGCAGCCGACGGATGGGGACAAGTCCATAGGGCATCACGTTTGACTCGTCTCCATGGCTCAGCGCTCAGCAACGCTAGGCGCAGCAAAAACAAGGAGATTGCGCATTCGTGACGGTGGCGATGGGGGTGGACATAATTGTCTAGTGCTGTACCGGCAATCTCGGGGCCTGTGAAACCGGGCGTGGTCGGATTGGCCAAGACGGACCCGATCCAACCGCATCGCAAGAGAAGCCCCGACTTGGCCGGTCATTATCGTGATCCCTCACAAAGCAAGATGACACAATCCGGTGCAGTTATTAGCCGGTCAGCTGAAACTCACACACGCGCAAGTGGGGTAATAGTATTTCATTTGACTTTTGTCGCATTAATGTACTAGATGACAGACGATATAGTGTGTGGTATGTGTCGAAAAATATAGCGATACCACGCATAGGATTGTAAAGCAGGAAAAACAGACAAGTATAGCTATGCAACGACGTTTGGATAATGGGGGCGATGTGAAGAACGATGGTGTGGCTTGTGCGAGGGCGCAGAAGGTAGCCGATAAGAATGTGAATGTGACACAGGAATAGGAAACGCTCGGATAATGTCCATGGTGGATGTGCCGGATTTTGACGGGATCTGTACCACCCGAGTGGCACTACTATCATCCATGTTCTCATGGGACACCTTGGGGTGGGTACGATGCGCAGGATCGACAAGGGTTTCGGGTGTGAGGGGCTCAGGGGAGCTCCCAGATGAAGACGATTTGGGACTGGAGGGATCCAGGTCTGGGCAGGCAGCGTGGGTTGCGGGGTGATAATGCGTGCGGGTGTGAAGATCCACGTGGGGACGATGGATGTGGCAAGGTAATACAACCGCAGAAAGGGCGTCGTGGTGGCTGAGAATATCGTCTTCGGTGACAGAGAGATCAAAGTCAAGGACGTCCAGGAACTCGCGCTCGATGCGGCCAACATCGCGCTTGCCAAAGACGCCGGTACAGAGTGCCCAGTGCACGTTTTTGAGGGTGGAGTCATTGAGATACTAAGAATGAGACACGGATGAGAAACATGAGACATGGGAAGCGAAAAACGCCATTACCTTGCTCGCGACCATTATAGCGCCAAGAAAGACGCGCTCGCACGCCCATTCCTCAAGGGCGATTTGAAGGTGAGGCTTTGCTCTGTTGATGTAGGCGAGCGAAACGAGGATGGTTGGGATGGTGACCTCTGCACGGGTGAGGACATCGTGGACAAAGGTGACAAAGGATGCATGTTCGGAGCGGCGCGAATGGGTGCGACCGCGACGGGACGAGGAGGGTCGACCCATGGCATAATCAACGGTGTCCACGACACAGTCGACGACATATTCTGAAAGGGGCGGTGAGCTAGGGGGAATGGAGATATGATCAGGGAGGACATACCGAGGACGTGTCTGGAGAGCTTGATGTCGAGCAGCTCGAGGAGGGCTTGGGAGTGGAGCGCAGGGTCTACGAGGCTGGCGTGGTGAGCCATTGTGGTGGAGAGAAAGAGAACTGGCCATGAGTGAAGTATTATAAAGGGGGGCACGGGAAAGCCAAAGGGCCGAATCGGAAGATGACGAAAGCGGAAGGATGTGAAGGGGGAACAATCGACTCATTTCGCTCGAACAGCCGCCAACCATATCTATATTTGGTAGATTCGGCACGGCAAACGCGGCAGATAATTCCGTCGGCAACACGATATGACTCCTTCTGACTAAGCAACGGCATCGCGGCAATCCATCGATTACAAACCAGTTCGTCTTACTGACTTTGAGTCACATCATGCATCAATATCCATGCCAGCAGCGATGACCAACGTCATCTAACTCGTCGCCGCGCCTTCACCTCCTCCTGATGCGTTTCCACCCGTCCTGCTTGCCCGATTCTTACTCCCCTTTGGACGACCCCTGGGCCGCTTTGTCGTGCCCGTTGCTGCTTCCTGGCTCACGTCACTCCCACTCCGTTTCTCGCCGTTTACCCGGCGATCGCGCAAGTATCTATAAAGATATGTTGCCGAGTCAGTAGCATAGCACACGTTCCATCAAAGAAAGGAAACCCGGCGTAAGAATAAATCGGCTCGAATGGCTTCTCCTTCCGCCAGCAAGTCATCCATTTGTAACACGTGCCCAGACCCAGTGATTCACATACCGACACATGCATCCCCAAACGTCCAAGAAACACCGTCTAGCGTGGAAATCGCGTACTCACTGGGACGCCTTCTCATCCAATGTAGCTTGTAATGGCGGTAGTGGGGATTGCCCAAGCTCTTGACGCAACCGGTCCACTTCCGTCTTGGCTGCCGCATATTCTCCGTCCTGCAGAACAGCGATCTGCTGACGAAGCTCTACGCATCTTCGATCCGGCTTTCAGTACCCGATATTAATAGCCGTGTAGGGAATCCATGCATACTCTCTCGAAATAGATGCTTCAAGCAGGTCGGCCTAGTACATAGTCCTAAGACCTTGTTCGGCCCACGAGCCACTTTTTGAGCACCCACCTTGTCGCGATCCGAATTTATCTGTTAGCCGAGAGACATGCCATCACGTCAATAGCAACATTTGTCGCAGGCGAAAGAACTCGAACCTCTGCCAAAGCATTGAGTAATCGCGTTCGTTCGCTGTCAAGTCTGCCGCATCACAAGAATGGATCAGAACATTGCGTGATGGGGACCAATGCGGATAACGAGACGGGGTCAAGTGATCACGATAAACCAGAGAGGATATGATACGGTAGCTTGATCACCCATACGGACGTACTTGTTTTTCTGTTCTCTGATGTCTTGGATGGCTTTATCCTTTTGTTCCAGACTCGCATGCGCGGATACGATGTGTGCCGTGTGGAGCTGCAGGGTCAGGGAATGCTTCCTAAGAGGCAACGCAGCCGAACCAAGTCAGACGAGTCATGATGGCACGGCCTTGTAGTCGAAGAGAAGGATCCCCGCGGGGTGAGTGCAAACGTACTTGAGCTCGGCAGTTCTCGCGAGTTGGACGAGTTCGTGCGCCCAGTCGCCCGTCGCGACGAGCGGGGGTGGCTTTTGATGCAGGGGTGGTGCCGTCGTTGTGGCCTGTGGGGCAACTGTGCTTGGGCCCGCAGAGAGGGACCCCATCAACGGGGTATGTCCATAGTCGGGGGGTGCAGTCGCAGAAAACTGCTGATACATTGGATACAGCGAAGATGATTGGAAAATAGTCGGTCGGCGAATAAAGTTCCAGGGGTCTGTGCACACCTCGACAACGGCAGGACTCCGTGCACTCCTGGTGACCCAACCTCATCAAAAAAATGAGCATCCTGAGACCGTTCATGGCGACGGACATGTTCAAGTTCAACAACATGTAAGCTTGGATCTCGTGTCTCCCAGAGCACGCTAAGCCCACCCTCAGTAACTTGGACGTCTGGACCGAGACCGTAGGTGACACTGCCGCGTTCCATCTGCTCTTGCTGATAGCTTCTAGTACGGTGTCAGCTTTTACTTGTCCTATCTCTCGCGCTGGCCTGATCTATGCTGCGTTCAAGAAGCACCCAGCGGTCGCATGATGGGGTACAGTACGCCCTTCACCCCCGATCATCTCATCGATCACACGACTCCGTTTTCGCACAGTACTTGGCAAGGCCGAAGGTGCCTCGGCTGAATGGCACGGTCACATCACCGCGCTGGCCGTCGCTCCCGAGTATCGCCGTCTCTCCCTTGCGCGCAGCCTGGTCAATCGTCTAGAGTTCGTGTCCGACGAACATTACAAGGGATTCTTCGTCGATCTTTACGTGCGCTGCAACAACGCACTCGCAATAACCATGTACGAGGGATTTGGGTATAGTGTGTATCGCAGAGTAAGAGAGTACTATGGCACGCTCGGTGTCGGTAAAGGTGGCAAGGACGAGGAGGATGCGTTCGGTGAGCCGGATCCGCAGCTCCGGTCTGCGGCACTTGTTCTCAACCTTGACAGACATGCGCAAACCCCTCTCGCGGGATCCTCTCAGGCGGTCGGTGCGCAGTAATGGTCGCGAAGTGATCGTGAATGCAAGCTCCGTATCGTGACCTTGGGTTGTACATGAATCTATCACACGTTGCTTTATTCGTCCAAATGCATTCAGACACCTATATAACCAACGGAGGTGGGTCATCAGGGCCAAGAGCAGCAAGCTCCTCCTCGTAGAATTTCATCAGCGCAGCCTCGTTGGAACAAAATTCGTAAAGTTTGGATCGAATGTCATCGGCCGCAGCCGCAGGTCTATCTCTGCTTTTCATCGTCGTTCCCATACGGCCAGCACCCATAAGGCGGTTCGTCAGGAAGAGGAACCCTTGCGAGCCCCCCAACACTTGCACGAACGCAGCCCCTGATCGGTGGACAAACTGAGAGTATTTGAACGGTGCTCGCCGATAGGAGTAAACCACGTCTACATCCTTGGGGTACATATTCATCGCTTCCACATCGACGATGAACCCAAATCGCCTCAAAAGTGCATATTCAAAATAGTGTGTTGGTTGCGAGCATTCTGGAATTCTCTTCTCCAGGTCGGGGACAATTGGTGGGGAAATGGCGAGGCGCAACGGGAAGCAGGATTGGAACGCGTTACGATCTCGAACGTCGCTGATTTCGGTCACGTACGCCTCCACGAGCTTGAGTCCATATCTCTCAATTGCCCTGCTCCATTGTCGAAGTGTGTCCTCGATGCACCGCGCGGTGGATCCGATCCATTGAAGCTCGAAATGGAAGACTGTCCCTGGGTTCTGTATAATATCATGGTGCAAGATAACAGACTCCGCCTGGTCACTTTTCTGTATAACAGAGTCCGTGTGAGTACCAGCTGGGAAAGCTCAAAGGAGTCATGGCCCACTTTTCCGGGGTCGACATCAATAACTATGCTCTGCGTAAGGATCGTAGGTTTCCTCGTCCGCTTCGGGCTAACCCCACTTGCCTTTCCTTGATTGGACGGGTAGTAACTTCGTCCAATCAGGCTGTCATCGTACGGTGCGTGGCGGCTGGCTTTGAACCACCCTCTGGAGGGTGTGCTCACTGTCACGTACTCCCCACTGAGCTGATAAAAGTAGTGGCTAAAACGCATCGGTTACCAATCTCGAACGGACCCCATAGTCATGTCACTCACCCATCCAAAAAACCGTGGCGACCTGTGCAATGTGTAAAGAGACCTTGCTCAAGCAGTTTCGCCCCCCACTCCGTCCCTTGTTCTCTTGAGGAGACATCCCTGAATTCCCGGACGAGCCAGGAGACGAAATCGAACCCCGTGAACGAGTCTGGATACTTCTTTCGATGCCAGCAATGGAATTTGATAGGTACACCATCGTCATCACGCATCGCCTTGGCAATGGCAGGGAGAGACATGTCCACAATTTCCCGCTCGCTCTTCATCTTCTTCTTGAGTGGACCAGCAGCGTGTATCTCGTCGAGTTGCGACATGAGCAATTCATCCAGGACAGAATGAGCGGGACCTAACGTCGTGGGCAGGAACCTGGCAGGGGGTAGCTGTTGCCGCCGTTCGTCTGGTGGCTGCCAGCGCGCCTTGGTAAATATCTCTGCGAGTTTGTCCATACCCATCAACCGAATCTCTTCCTCATCCAGTTTCTCCCCACTGGGTCCGCTCGTTATTTCAGGTGGATCGGCTGACGGTATGATAACGAATCTAGTGCGCCAATAGCGCAGGGACTCGTTGAACTGGTGTTCATAGCCCGCAACTAGCATGTCCAGCCTGTCAAAGCGTGAATCGAGTCATCTTGTTCGGTCTGGATGGCTTGCTCACCTATTCCACCCATAGTTCTCTAGTCCATGTGACACGAACTTGGTCTTTAGTTCTGTGTACCCGACACCCAGCTTTGGCCAAATCAGGCATTCGTAGTCGAACGGTTGCGTTGGAGGCATCCTCCGGACGTATCGGCGGACCTGGATCGCTTCCCCGGTATAAGATATCAGGTGTATCTCGTTACTCATGCTCAGGTATACGGGCCCCTTGGTAGAGTTCAAGACCTCGGCTGCGCCGCCCGGTTTTGGCGCGGTGTCTTCTTCACCCACAAACGACTTGGAGCGTTGCAAAGTCGACTTTTCATCTGGTGAACGAAGAACGAATTGAAAGCCTTGGGCAAGTCGGACGGCGACCATGCCTCGCATCACGACCAGCGCCCAGGCACGACGGACTTCATCAACCGTGCCCTGCACATTGGGCGGCTTCACCAAGAACGAACGCATCTCTGTGGGATCCACGACAAAGTCGTACGAGAAAACATCATAAGATGACTCCAATTCCGCGTTACTCGGAAAGTGCTCCACAGTAAGCGGGAGGCAAGAAGGTGCGACCATCGCTTTCCACTTGACCTCGTGTTTGCATATCGGGGTGGGAAAGATATGCTCCCAGCGGCGGGCGAGCGAGGACTGCGTGTACGACACCCCAAACTGGGGACGTGAGGGATTCGTCCGGGAACTTGACTGTGGTGAAGAGGACGACAACGGTATGTTCAGCGATGTGAGAGCGACGCTACGGCGCTTCCCAAATGTCGGTTCGTCGCGCGGCGGTGTACTCAAGGGTGAGTATCGCGACATGGAGCCACGATGGGGGTTTGCTATCGGCGGTTCTTCTTCGTACGTGCGGCTAAGTGTAGTTCTGCCCGAGGCAGTCTGAATGATAGCCATGGGTTGGGGTGAACGGGAAATGGATGCGGATGGTGTCACTGGTCTATTGGGAGTGATAGGAACGCGAACAGATGGGGTTGGCGTTGTTGGCGTGGTGCTATATATTGGGGCGATCGGCGATGTTTGTGGCTCGGCTGCCAGGTTACTTCGGAAGGGATTGTAGAGCCAGGAAGGGGCAAGTTTCGCGAGCCGTGAACTCGTGGAAGGTGGTGTGGCATCACCAGGTGCCGCAACGGTTGAAACGGTCGTAGAGACGGAGCGTGCGGACCGCATTGAAGATTGAGATGGAGAAGTACTCAGTCCAGTGACTGAAGGTACCGGACCGTCCTCGCTGCCTTCGGGTGGAAGATCCATGAAGATCCGACGCGGACTCTCTTCGATTGGCGCAATACGTGTAGAAGCAATGGAGGTACGGTGCGAATTCATGCCGCGCCTTTCCGCGATCACGGACGAGCGATAAGACGAAGGTACCACCGTGCTGCTCGCACTCGATGCAAAAGAGGCCCGCGTGCTACCCGCGGGCCCACTTTCCTTCTTGGATGCAAATAGGTCCAAGTCTGCTTGCTCCGCCTCAGCCGCGGATGGAGCCCTGTCCTCGCTGTATGAATCCCGAGGGGTGACCAACATGTCTCGGAATTCGGGCAAGAAAGGAACTTCGATAGTCGAAAGGACATCGTGCTCCAACAGTCCGAGCATCTGTATTTCGTGCATTTTAGCCCTTGCGATGAACCTGGCACGTTTCAGATGTTAGTTTGGCCTTCAAAGACATGATTGTGTCGAACTGACCGATCCCTTCGAAAGGGCAGGTCCATTTGCTTGTCCCAGAATGTCACGCCGATCCAGAACGGCTCCCACCAAAAGGTTACTTTTTGCCGTGTAGTCGCATCACTAGCCATCTCATCGCCACCCCATAGGGGATCCAAGTCACGGGCGCTGTTTGTTGCATCTCTGTCGAACTTGGGCTCATACCCTTGAAAGCTGAAGATAGGACTCTGATGCAACGGAGCTTTTGCAAGAGAGACAAGGTCAAGCCCGAAACCTTGGTCCAGCATTCTGGTCGTCGTCAAGCGTAAGAGCTGTTTGGACACACGAAAGTATCCAGTTCCCGGTGTGATGATTATTGTAGAGACACCAGTCGACGACAAAGAACGGTCGATGTAATGGGTCTCGTTGGGATTGAGACCCAGATTAAGCGCCTCGAGAATGGGACCATCATGAGCATATGATATTTGTCCAACCAAACGCGCTTGGTTAGGTTTGGTAGACTCCATGGAAGCTTGGTGGTAGTGGTGCGCCAAAAGAATGTCACGTTGAAATGCCCAGAAGGAGTCCTTGAGGAGAAACAAGGTCGACTTCCAGTCGCTGATGATCTCCAAGTCTGTGATGATCTTGAAAAAATCCTTGTACCACCTTCCATCCTCGTCGCGACGCAAAGGTCCCGCAGCATACTCTAGTTCCGTCGCATCAAAATGAACTCTGGAAATCAACACGATCGTGACAGTGTGATTTGTGCCTGCTTCTCGCCATTTCGAAAACAGAGTCGGGAGGAAAGAATGGACGATTTTTTCATAAAAGCGCTCGCCGTCGCCAGAAAATTGCCAGAGCTCACGACATACTTGGATGAATATCGTGACCTTGGCTGACAAGGACCTAAAGATTGATTTAGTCCTTGGTGTTACATAGCCTGAGGACACCTGAGGCGAGAAACGTCAGACGATCCAAGGTGCGAAGCAAGTGTGTTGTCAACTATACCTGTCTACCCTTGACATAGATGCTCTGAACTTTTGCGGCGATCACGCCGATGAAAGAAATATCTTGATCGACGAAAACACATTGACCGACAAGGTGTTTACCGAGCCTCCACATCTCGTTGCGGCCCAGATACTGATCAGCAAAAGAGAATTCGACATAGTCTGCCGAATAACTGTCGTTGTCTACCTGGACATTTGTATGAATGATGATAGAAACGCAGCACGATCTTACGTACCTTGGTCACAGTGACTTCGGTGTTGTTTTTCATGGTGAATGCATCAGCAACATTTCTGGGCAAAGATATCTGAAATAATAAGAGATGAGCTCGGTCAAACGGGGCGGATGGAGAGGAAATTGCCTGGAGGGTTGGTTTGGGGCAACCTTCATCCTTGGGCACGATGAACAGGTAGCCAGAGGTGGTTTCGGATTGGGTTACGCGCAGCAAGTCTCCCTCTGCAACCCCGGGCCACCATGATTGGTTGAAGATGACCTTTGAAGACTCCTTTGGGTCGTGGACCCAGGTGTTGAGAATCTTGGAGTCACCCAGCTTCAACGGAGCACCGGGTGTAGCGGGGGGCATCCAAGCGAGAGACTGGGCAGTATTGGATCGTTTTCGACCATATTGAAGAACAGGCTGAGGCTGGGAATCGGGACTCATCGCACGACGGGCGCCGCGACGGAAGCAATTAGAATAGCCTTTCCTCTGGTCCACCAACTGGCAGTGCTACGCTGGGCGGTGCAACGTTTCTCGAGCTCGTTGCCTCACACTCCTTCAACACCACCCTCATTCTAGTGCTCGTCGCTTCAACATCGTGGAGTGCCGATGTCAACGAACCAAACCTTGTCTGACGTTGACGAAATCCACGGGGTTTCCGCCCTCACACCTGCCACACCATCCGACTCCAACTCTTCCATCGGCACTGGCTCACCCACGTTACTGAATACCGAATCACTCGACGTTCGCTCATCCCTAGGTCACTCTCATGTTCCTACGGTGAAGTTTGCACCGCTTCCGCAGATCGATCCTAGTAGGAAGCGGTCCTTGGTACCTCTCGGTGTATCTGCACGTTCACGCCGCAGACGAGCCATTCAACAGGAAGGATCAATGTTGTGGTGCCCGAATGCTGATGTGCCAGAGGAGACCATGGAGGATCCTCTCGTCACGTTCGCAAGGATCGTCAAGAAGGCGAGCAAAACATTGTGGCGAAGAATGAGAAAGGGTAGCAAAGTTGTCCCAGTTCCACAGGAGAATGTTGCCGAGTCCGTTTTGGACATCAGCCCGGATGACCTGATAGCACAAGCGGAGGAGGGTGGGGAGGACAAGCGAGGGCGTCGGGCCTCTTGGTCATCGTCGGACAAGCGCAGGACGCTCAGCCTGGGCAAGGCGAAGCGAAGGAGCACAAGTGATCTGGTCCACCTCCGAGTGGTCGTCTAGTTTTTTTAATCGTTAAATAAAAACTTAATTGCGGTGCAAATCAAGTAATAACTTGCGGTCTACTTTCACCTTGTCCGGTCTTTTCTCTTTCTTTGTCTCTTTCCTCATCCCTCCCTACCATCTTGGCATGTCCTGTACCCCAACGCCTACAGCGACCTTGTATGCCGCGGTCACAGCGTTCACCCCCTCCACCTCGTACTCTCAGAGCGCTCAGCCTCAAGTGACCACTCGCGTGCAGCAGTCCTGTATTGCTTCAGGTACAATCAATGGCTCGTCGGTCGGGTGTGTGTCAAGTGCACAAGTCACCGAGGTGAATACAGTAGGAGGTGGGTACACTTTCCTCTCCTGCCCTGCATGCGTGTCGGCGTCGCGAGACCGTGACCCACTGCTGCTAGAATAATCGTGGGCGCTGATCGTATTTGCTAGGTGGCCAAAATGCGCAAGTACCGATCGTCGTAACCGTCCCAGTAACACAATCACAGCCTACTCAGACCTTGTTTGCTCCTTGCACCAGTC